>JAJJWW010014107.1:0-117716 GCA_023531295.1 Papaver armeniacum
ATTGTAAAATTCGAAAGATGCAAGATGCTCTATCTTTTGTGTCAAAAGAACTGAGTAAATTTATCCCCAAAAGGTCTTCAGATCACCAGTGTCCTACTTTGAGACAAAAGAATTATTCATGTAATTCGAATTCCAATCCTAAAAGAAACAATGATATAAAAGCTAATACCTTTGTCAATAGGAATATAAGATCTGATGTTTCTGCTTGGAAAATGCAATGTTGCAAGAGATGAAGAATCTTCATTCAAAATCTACTTACTTGTGGATGCCAAAGTCAGAAGTGAAAGAAAAGGGGGTCATCTAAAACAAGGTCTAAGAAAAACAATCTTGTTGTAATCTTAGATAAAAATGACTATGAAAGTCTAATTTTTAGACTCAAAAATGATTTAAGAACATCCAGCAATATTGATACACTGGTATCCTTCAATAATCTTCTACAAAGCGGGAAAAGGAAAAAGAATGTTCGAAAGCATCAAGATAGATCTTTCTCCCAAAACAATGGTGAACCATCAAGTGTTCATTTCAACAACTAAGTGTGTTGATCGGAATTTCTCAAACTCGTGCTCCATCTGAATAAATGAGAAGTTCTTAAAAGAGCAACGAAACCTATGAAAAGCATAGAACTGTACTTGATCTATCTATATCATGAATAACTTAAATAGCTTTTCTAAAGTTTGGAATTATATTCTAAATTAATAGAATACTCTTGTATTAGGAATGATCATGATAAAATTGTTAAAAATTCAAATTTCTTGACAATAATATTTTCGAGAAATTCCTTTGATTCGGTTTCCGAATGTGTATAGTATAATAAAAAGAATACCTGTTTAGGTATTCCAAAAAGGGGAAACTTGGAAATCAAGTTTTGTCTGGTATATAAAAATCATCTATAAAACCGATACTCCCTAACAAAAGTCTTCGGTTCAGAATGGATAGAAATACTATTGACATTGAATCTCAATTACGAAAACTTGAAACCTTTCAAGTTGAGCTCAAATGTTATTTCTCAAAGGAACACAAGAAGAATCATATTTCTTTTGAGTTTATTCTTATGTTGATGGGAGATTTTTAAGTAGCTCATGAACTTCTAAAACTTCTCTTTCGAATGAGAAACTGCTAGAATCAAATCTTTTGAAACTGATTGTGGAATTGAATCTCTTAAAACGGAGACTCAATCTTCTGAAAGAAAAGAGAAGACTCAAGAATCAGTGCTTCAAGAATCTTCGGTGAATAATAAGAGCACTTCTAGTGATTAAGTTATTGGGCCGACCGAGCGAAGCAAGTGAGGACCTTTATATGACCACTTTTTTGTAAAATCTAAGTGATCAATTGACACAAAAAGATTGGAAATGGTTAGGGCCGAAAAACCAAAAATGTCCCTCCCTTTTAGTCCAATTACTATAACTCTTTGGTATCCTATCTTTTCAGGGTATAATTGAAAATAAACTTTAATATAACATATCTAAAAATCCGTGCCTTGGAATTTTACAAAATTTATCTCGTTGGAAAGGTTATAAAAAACTCTACATAACAAGTACAAACAACAATATCAAATCTAGAGTTTTTACGAAAAATTCGGAAATATTTATCATTTTAGGCACAATTTTAGAAAATTAAATGTACATCTATTATGCAAACCACCACAAAAGATACATAATACTTTATGTAGCAAAATTTTGGTTTATGCATCAACTATTTTCCGTTGCAACTAATAAAACGATGTACTCCCCCTCCGTTTCAAGAAAAATGATACTTTAATTTTAGGCACAATTCTAGAAAATTGAATGCAAAGCCATTATGCAAACCACCACAAAAGGATGCATAACACATCATGCAACCATATTTTGGTTTATGGATCGACTAATTTTCCGTTTCTGAAAAAGTGATACTTTCACAACCCGTTTCAGGAAAAGCGAAACTTTCGCTCCGTTTCGGGAAAAGTATCACTTTTTCCGAAACGGGGCGAAAGTGGTACTTTTTATGAAACATGGCGAATGTATCACTTTTTCTGAAGCAGAGCGAAAGTATCAGTTTTCCCGAAACGGAGCGAAAGTATCACTTTTTCGGAAACGGGGTGAAAGTATCACTTTTTCAGAAAAGGGGGTGAAAGTATCACCTTTTCTTAAACGGGACGAAAGTAGTCGCAGACGAACCCCATGTTCAGATTCTTTTTCGGGCGGCCCTCCCACCGTGACGACGATTATACTAGTATGTTGTAATACTTAATCCAAACAAAACACATCAGTTTTTGATTTATTTCAATTATTATATAAGGTCTATTTCTGAATAAAACTATCTATTATTTATGAATACAATTATTATTTTATAATTTTTCTTGTTATAGTTTTTCGATTACATAGCCTGTGCTTGAATGCTTTATATTATTGCTATGTGTTTATGGGATGTTTGATTTCGGTTTTCTCAACCTTAATATTCCATCTCATTTGATGAACCCTTATGGTTTGTGTGGCTTTTTGATTTACCTGGATTAAGTTCTAGCCCATGTTGATAGGCATTATCAAAGGATCATAAGGTGTTCCGATTGAAACTCATATGTGAAAAAGTCACAATATGTTGAAACGATTTGTGTTTAACATAAAAGCATATGTGTTTGGGTTTTCAACTTTTGCTATTGGCACTCATCAGTTAAAACCGATTCAACCTTTCTCTGGTAAAGGTTGATTTTGTTGTTATTCTTTTATTCTTGCGAGAGGATGACAACACAATGGGGGAGGGTTCTAACTTGAACGTGCGCTTAATGATATATCTTTTCGGGGGAGAAGAGGATGCGAGAATGGAGGTAACGAATTTGTTAGTTAATCGTTTTCTGTTTAAGAAAAGCTTGAGTTTATTGCATATATTTTGCTTTTGCTTAACAAAATTCGGTACAATTGATGTTGATTCCATTATGTGTGTATGGATGTATGTGTGTGTGTGTGTGTGGTTCAATTGTTTCCGGTTAAGAAAAACTGGTTTGATATCTTTCTTTATTGTTTGGTATCAATTTTTTTAGACTTAACGAAATTTCGGTGCAATTGCGGTACTTTAATGTCTATGTTTGTTTCAATTGCTTCCGGTTAAGAGAAATAATTGTGCAAGTAAAATTCTTTGGTTTGTATGTATTGTTTATGGCTTAACAAAATACGGGATCATTTGTTTAGTCCAATTAGATTCCGGATAAGAGAAACTACGTTAATTCCGATCTTAGTTAGACTTATCAAAGTAAAGGATTCGGTTATTCAAGTCTAATCGAATGCCTTGACAAGAAATATTAGTTAACTAACCTAGTATTTGTCTTGTCTAAAGTGTAAGGTCTAAGTTACTGTCTAAATAAGAAATAAAGTTAATTCTGATCTTTATTTTGGTCTTATCGAAATAAGCGATTGTATTTGTGCAATCGGTTTAGCAAGGGAACTAAGTTTTTTAGTAAATTTGTTAAATTATTAGGAAAATTGCTTCGGGCAATTGTTTCCTTGATAACATATTAAAACCAAATTACTTGTAGTTTCAGTTTTGATATTGGTTATCTAAAATCGTATGTGAAACCTTCGTGCTTAACTCTTATAGGTTGTACAATTCTTTTAGATTTGTAAGATCCTTTCGGTTTTGGTATTTTCTCGGAACTTTTTCATTTTGTGACAAAAAGGGGGAGAAATATATGGAGCAAACAAGTGATTTTTAATCACTTAGGAAAGGACAATTGTGCTTAAACGTTATATCTAACGAAAGAGTAAAGCATTGAATAAGGGGGGGAAACATACCATATGATGATTGTATTTATTTGGACTACAAAAGGGAAATAACAAAGATGTATGGATTGAAAATCTACCTATATCACCTTTAGGGGAGTATTAGCTTTGTTATTTAAATGTCAACAACGACATTTATGGATAGAATATATGCAGGTTATTGTGTTGTTGAAACTTGGAATCAAGCGTATGTATAATGAATTTTTGTAATTTGTTTATCCATATGTATTAAGAGTTTTGTCACTAAAATATGACAAGGGTAGATTGTTAGAGCATAGCTTCGGTTGAACCCACCAACCGTTGGTATGTCAAGTTTGGTTGTCATATTTTAGTGAATCAAAACTCAATTAAAGAGTCGCTTGATTATATACTAGAGACAACTTCGTATAGGTTAGGCTAGAAAGATTAGGATTATGAGACATACAAGTATTACTCAAGACTTGAAGAATGTGAAGAAGTAACAAGCTACATCGACAACATCATCCTTCCTCTTGAGGTTAGTAATATTGTGACTTGAACCTGTTTCATTAAGTAGCATTATGTTTCAAGTCGTGCTATATTGAAAACATAACTGCGAATCTGTGAATGATTATACTCTAGTAGACATAGTGTTAAGGAATTAGAATATTGATGGACATATTTATGTGTCTAATATGATCTCAATTGTATGTATTGTTAGTGCTCGATTTCGTATTTATTATGGCTTTTTATGTCTTTGTAGGTGTTTTTGGGAAAATAAGTTTTTGCGGCGAAATTGGCTCGAAAAGTGGTATTTGCGCTCATGGGAGAAAATCATTAAAGGCACTCCTCATATGCATAAGGGGCACCCAATTGATAAGGGGTAGCCCACTGTTATTTGCACCCCAGATTTGATATATCCGCCCCACTGCTATTCGCACCCCTGCTTTGGATAGGTGGAGGTCATCCCCTACCTTTTGAATATTGAAAATTGGCGGGAGATATTTGTGCAGCGAGTATCAAATTTGGATTTGATTTCTACTCGCGTTCCAGAGAGACTCAATCACTGAATTACCTCGGGATGGATTCTTTAATTCTAAACAGGGTTAGTAGGTCGACCATAATTGATTATGTAGGGCCAGTTCTTCAGTTAGAAGTTAAACAGGGGAATGAGAGTTGTAGGATCAGAATATCGCAACACTAATACCCTTGCGAAATCCATGAACGACATATCGCGAAGGTGTCGCAGATTGGTGATAAGAATGACGCAACGGATGACGACAGCTTAAACACGAGAAAGATGTGAAGACTTAGCGAGATTTAGGAGCGTTGCGAGATTTAACATTTGTACATTTGCGATACTTCGCAAGTAAGATCCAAAAATAAAGGACAGCTTAGCTGTTATCCATTATGTAATGTCCTATATAAAGAGCCGAACAGGCTTAAGAGAGGGGAGATCTTTTTCGAGTTTGGGGAAAGTCATTAAGAGAGAGAAAGTTTAGAGCGGTTATGAATTCTTTAGCTTATTTCCTTTTCATCTTGTAACATTTGTGAGTTTAATCAATAAAAATTATAATTGTTCATCTTAAAATGATTTGATTGTGTGGATTCTTGTGAGGGGTGTAGTGTGGGATTTCCTGCAACTACATAATGGCGCTAGAAACATGGAGTGATTGAAGATTGATATTGTGATTTGAAAGAATTTGGAGTAATAGGAAAGGAAATTTCACATAATTTTCAACGATTCACTAAGATTGAACAATGGCTATAAGAAGACGTGCATCAAAACAACCAACAACTGTTAGGAGGAGTAGAAGACTTGTTGGAGAAGGGAGAGATGAAATGAGGGAATATTCAAGAATGAACACAAGGAATAATGGAGAAAATCAAATTCAACCGCCAATTCAAAAGCAGCGAATGCAAGCTTGTTACCTAAGTTGATAAATACAGTGACGAGCACCTCGCAAGGACAACAAGAGAAGATAATGGGTGATAGTCAGCAGAAACTAGTAGCTATGGGGAGTCATGATCAAGAAGAATTATAGAGAGAGAGAAATTTCTATAACCATGGTGGAAATAACAAAATCCAAAGACTCGATCAGCCACAAGAAACTTATGGAGGCCAAAGGCAAAACTACAACAGAGGACAACGAAATCATAGAGTAGTATGGGAAGAAATCAAAATGCCACCTCTGAACACTAGTGTGGAGAAGATATGTGAAGCTATAATTCTGATGGAAAACATACCCGCACCATGGAACATGGGAAGTGAACCACCTCCAAGCTTCAGAAGTAATGAATTTTGGTCTTATCATCGTTTACATGGACATACAACGAATGATTGCAGAAATATAAAGAGAATCATTCTCAGGATGATAGATCAGGGAAAACTAAGTCACTTTTTGGTAGGGCAAACTCAACCTCAAGCATTACCACCTCTACCAGATCTTCGCAGAACAAATACAGCAAAGGAAAGAGAAACATTTGTGATAGAAGTTGGAACAAAATCAAAGAATCTGTTTTGTAACTCTATTGTACATTCGTACAAAACGATTGAAGACTTTCACGATAACGTTCTCAGCAGGGTATTCGCAAGAGACGCAGAAGGTAGAGAAATAATGAACATTGCGAAGACATCGCCACTAAAAGAATGGCAAAAGCAGACTATTTCTTTTACCGTAGAAGAAGTACCTGAGGGTGGAGAAATGCACGACAACCCACTAGTGGTAAGATTGGAGATTAACCCAAAACCTAGTGATGATGAAGATGACGAAGCTGGGAACTCATGGGCAATCAACAGGATTTTGATTGACACCGGAAGTTCCGTGAATATCCTTTTTTATCATACTTACAAAACTATGGGAGGGAAAGATGAAGATCTAATACCTTCAACTTACAAAATCTATGGTTTCAATGGTACTGCCAATAAGCCTAAAGGAGAAGTTCATATGCGAATTCCGCTGAAAGGATTGTCAACTGAAATTTTGTTTTGTATAGTCGATGTGGAATCACCTTATAACGCATTTATTGGGAGACCTTGTTTACATGAGATTTTAGGTGTAGCATCGACTTTCCACCAATGTATCAAGTTTCCTCATCCCAGTGGTGTTGGCGTCATAAAAGGAGATTGGAGGAAAGAAATGCTATGAAGTTGATGTGGAATCTTGTGAAGAAAGAGCTGCGAAGAAGAAGAATTGGAAACAAAACATCAAAGAAGAACAAATAAGGGAAAGATTGATGGTAGATGCAATAGAAACGAGAGAAGAAAATACGTTGCGAAACCAATGCCTTTTGAAAGTAAGAAATGACGATGATTTCGCAAAAGGGAAGGAAGTACCAGAAAATTTGAATAATGCAGAAGCAGAAAGTAGCAAAAGTAAGAGACGTAAGGAGTGAATGATTGATTTTAGGCTTGCGAAAAATGTATGAGTGGTAAAAAAAAAAAAAAAAATTTTTGAGTAACAAAGATATGCTGAAGACGCAAAGACTATGATAATCGAAGAAAGCATACGTGAAAAGTTTGCAAAGATAATGACAAGAGATAATCAAAAATCAATGACAAAAAAAGGGGCGAACCTGCTATGGCGTACACCCTAGTTCGAAATCAAAATTCAAGAGGCAAATGTAAGACCTAAAGTGCATCATAAAAGGGGGTACCCGCCGACATGGCTGGAAAGGTTTGCCCGGGTTTTGAGTCATGGAGATTTAGGTCAATAAACCCATCCGGGGAGAGGTACCTTGGATTTGCAACCTAAGCTTATGACTTGGGTTTGACGGCCGAGGATCTCTTCTAAGGAGTCGACATATGATCAAGGCGTAGAGGTACATAGTTGAGCCAAGAGTGCTGGGGCATTTGAAGTGTCTCGGCCATTCTTGGCAAGTCTTGGCGTATCTCAGACTCGGCCAAGAAAACTCCACTTAGGGTGCGGTCTCAGTAACCATAAGCCCTATAGGCAAAAAAGGGATAAGAGGCTGCGAAGGCTCGGAGTTGTTGTTAAGACCAGGATGGAGGAGCTAGTCTTGTATGGGCCGATGTACGCCTCCTTGAAGGGGCAACCAGGGGGGAAGATAAGGGCGGCACCCTCCATTAGGGAGGCGATAAGTGTCTTAAAGACGCAAATGTCATGGGGCTTTATTTCGCAAGAAAATTTAGGCTTGTCATATTTGTGCGACAATCTCAAGAGGCAATAATACAAAAGACAAAGATAAGACGAGATCAATGGGTCAATACATGCAAATGTAAAGACGTCCTGCAATTTCGTAAGAAGGAATGTCATGGGGCTTTATGTTGCAAGAATTTTAGGCCTATCATATTGTCGCAACAAAAATATCCGCAGAGGCAACAATACTAGAGAAATGATAAGACAAGATCAAGGGGTCATTACATGAAAGTGTAACGAGGCGTCCCCGCGATTTTGTCGCAACGACAAGAGGTGGCATAGTAAGACCTTTAACTAGGAAGGCAAAATAAGACTATATAAGAGGATCTTGGAAACATCCAAGAAATACTTGCTTGCACATTCTTAATTTTAAAAAGATTCTCATGGAAAATTCAAAAGCAAATAAGTTGCGTAGACCGAGGGATGTTACCATTCAAAAGTAATTTGCTTAATCTTTTCATTTGAAAACAAATAGAGGCAAGTATTGGAATGAATAGAATAAGAGCATGCTATTTGTCTTCATATGATAGATTACACTCATAGTATGAAAAAGATTGACAATATATTGACTAACCGTATTGCAAAAAAAAAAAAAAAAAAAAAAAAAAAAAGAATTGCTCTTTTTGACATATTTATAAAGGAACAACAAAGATAAAACTTGTATTGGAAGATCCAAGAAAATTGCAAAGCAAAGAGTACAAAAATAGAAAGATTGAAAGAATGAATGCGAGATGCTACAAAGAGAAGGAACAAAATAGAATTATTTCTCTTTTGATTCTTCTTCTTCATCATCTTCATCAGATCCTTGTTCCTTATCTTCATCAGATTCCTCTTCTTCGCTAGCATCGATGTCAGAGATATCTGATGAGTGCCAAATATTGCATATTTATACACCTTTTTATTGGCATTTTACTCATCTTTTGTGCTGAGAAATCAGATATTATCCCAGTTCGCATTTTCTTTGTTTTCAAGAATAAATATGTGTACTAATTAATTTTGTGTTTTTAGGTAATAAATAAAGCTCGGAGAAATTGAGGAGCCAAAGAGCAAAGAATTGGAGTCGAGCATCTATGGAGCGTAAAGCCAAAGCTCCGCGCACATCGGCCGCAACCCAACTTACAAGACATGGGCTCGAGCTACCCACGACCCGGATCCGAACCCGCACCATTCGAGCCGGGTGAGATCTCGCCGGCTGCATCCTCGGTCGCTCCATCACTCACATCATTTCTCGATGCCTCCGCTCAACACCAAATCACCCCAATCCTCCCTCGGCCGTTCGAGATCTCACTCGCCACATCCAACGCTCGCTCCAACCTTTCCATCGTCCCTCGATTCACCCGCTTCACAACAAATCCACCTAACCCTATACCCATCGACCTAACCTCATTTCTCTTCTCCATTTCTCTTTCTTCTTCTCCCATACCTCTGCAGGCTCCACCTCCTTCCCCATACCTCTGCAGAGCCACCACCTCACCACCTTCATCATCACCTCTCCTGCCGGCGCGCCAACAACTCTATCGCCAACCACTCCTCCATACCCTAGTTCTTCCTTCCTCCATCATTAGCTTCTCCCACCTTAGAAGCTAGGGTTGAGAACAGTTAAATTAAGGAGTTTTGCCAACAACCTTGACATGGAGCTCGAGCGGGTGTGAGAAGAGTCGGGCGATTCTCGGAGTATGGGTGAGAGGGTACTTCTTAATTTCTCTGTTTAAAGTAAATTAGGGTTTTGGGTATTTTGGCATGTATAAATGAGGGAAGCTGGGTTGATAGAAGCCATGCAGGCTAGCAAGAGCACCAATTAGGTTTAATTGTAGAATAATTTGTGTTTTATTATTTCCTACGATGTTTTAATCACATTTATTAGGGTTTAGATGAAACCCATAATCTGTTGCTAAGATTTGCTCATATTTTGATAATTTGTTCTTGTTGTGCTATATTGTTCGGGATAAATATAATCTTAACACTCACATTTTACTTTTCACAGTGTATGTCATGTATGCATTGTAGTTGGATAAATACTATGTTGATTGTGTTGCAATTCATGCGTCATTGAATCTATTAATCCTCAGACTAGTTGTGCCACGAGAGTAAGACAATTAGTGCTTGGGAGATACCTAATTGTGATTAGAATATCCATCTTAAGATAGGTTTAATCATCTAAGTAGTAAGAATTGATCCGTGATTAGTTGTACTATGACAAGACTTGAATTTAATACTGATGGATTAGTTAATGGCCTTAGTTGATAGTAAGCCATCCATTGAGACCCTGGATGAAAGGAAAACTTGCATCTGTATGCGGCATCCATTAGGGGACAAGAACAATATTGAAAATGAACTGATGTAGCTAAGATTAGGTGGTGGATTGACACTCTAGTGCTCTTTCTATATTGTTTAGAACTTTATCTTAAGTCACATTTTCACCTCGTTAAGCCGACAACCCCTGAATTGTGTCACTTACTCTCCTTGAATTCAGTCTAGCATAGCCATAGATCAATACATAGCACCACAAGTCTCTATGGTTCGACCCGTACTTGCCACGCCTCCAACAGGCGCCGTGCACTTGCGGTTATCACAAGTAGGCGTAGAAATAAGACCATTTCCCAGCCTACCAAGTTTTTGGCGCCGTTGCCGGGGACTTGGCGTGTGCTGTCTTGATTTCTTTTGGCTTGTTTCACTAATTTTACATTTCAACTTCTGTACATATTAGCTTTGTATTATTGTTTTTAGTCTTGTAGTAAGTATTACTAACTGAAGTTTAGCTTTTTTACGCCAATTTTTTCTTACATTTGTGTATCTGTTCATACTCACTTTGCATCATTTGCTGTTAGTCGAGATCACCTTAGTGGTAATCGGTTGTTAGTTTAACTTAGATGTAGATTTCATCCTTTGCATATTGTTAACTACATCGGTGCATTTTAGTTAATCTTAATCGCATATTAACATATGCATTTTCTTACTCGTGTTGTTTCAATCTTGTAGGTGCCACTTAACGTGAATTTTTGCATCTTGTTCTAGTCAACACTGTCATAGCTTCTTTGTGGTTTTCGGTTCTTTTAAGTCTTTGTGACTCTGTAGTTTCTTTGTCATTCAGGCTACAACTGACTGAGTCTTATGCTTTGCAAAAGTAAAAACCTCGACACTTGGGGTACTTCAAATTTGAAGTTGCAAGCCTTATTTGTCACATCACAGATATATACGTGCTTGCTTCTTGATCTTTTCGACTTGGGCTGACTGATTTACAAGTAGTTTAAACTTTTATCCTTTGTCTTTGTGCAAGCATAAAGGTTGAGTTTAGATTAAAATCAGAATTGTCATTTGGTTTGCATCACTTTGCCTCCATTATTGGTTTGAGGATTGCATATTTAAATCTTGACCGGATTAGTTGAGCAATGCAGTGCATGCTTCACGCTGCGGCGAGAAGCAAGGAAAAGCGGGAGCGAGAACACAGATCGCTTTTTGGGCTAAAATTGGTTGGTCATTCAGAACTCACTTTGTACTTCATATTTGTATGAATGATAAGCGTGATCCGCCACTCGAGCTTACTTGACCCCGTAGTGGCGAAACTAGCCGCAACTTAGACTGACCAAGTTAGTCAGCAAGCCACTGTTGACATCGGTGTGTATTGGCACCATCGATCCTGTACCTTGAGCTTGTCTACTAGGTCACCAAGTTTTTGAGCATAACTGTGAAAAACCAAGAACATCATTCCTTGTTGTATGATGAGTCACATATGTGCTAGCTGGGCTGTTTGTTGAATCTGTGTGCATAATATTTGGACTTGAAATTTCACATGTATTACTCCATGTGGTGAGAGGGTGGTTGGTCGTCACGAACCGGATCGGGTTGATTGTTGCTCGCCTTGACTAATGCTATGAATGCTAACACGAACTAGTTATTTTGCATAGACCTTTCAAACCCCCAAACATAGTGCATGAGTAGTTGATTGACATACCTGCTAAATTCGCCAAACCCATTGCACCATTCACAATTTCTATCCCCACATCTTTGTCTTTGTGTTGTCTCATAAGTCTTGTTGTTGTGCTTTGTCTTGCGGAATTGCAAAGGCGTGTCTTTGTGTTGTTAGCACAAGTTGCGTATACTAAAACCCAACCATTGGGCTCAACCTTGCTGAAGTGAGCATATAACAGGTTGCTAAACCTGAAACCCAGGTTCCGGGTCTGTCCTTTACACAAATGGCCCAACCATTGGCCAGGCAACCAAAGCCGTAGCCCATAACCACCGGGTGACATAACTGAGCCTCATTGCTCACAAACCCGGGTCGCATAAGTGAAGCCCACTGTGGGCTTTGCATTACGAACTTTCAGCCCATAAGCCACACCGATGGGCTTAAACCAAACTGAGCCACAGAGTTCCTTCAGGCCGTACTTTCCCCACAAAACCAAATAAGCCCCAAAAAACCAAACAAGGAGCCCATAAGCTGAGTACATTGAGGAACCCAGTTCCACTAGGCTTTACATTTCAATAAACCAAAACCCTCTTAAACCAAAACTGAGCCCACTTTCCATAACCTATGGGTGTTTCTTTTGAGTTAAAATCATGTCAGGATTTTGGTGCATGAATCCAGGATACAAACAAATCCATTAGAGAACTTGCTTACGGGCATGCTTCAGTATGAACTCCCACATACCATAGTGATTTTAGGAATTTTATGAGCCTTCTCGTGGCCCTGACTTCACATACCCTAATCATTATGAGCACATGTATCATCCACCACGGGTTGAAAATGAACAACTTTCTCATACTCGAGTCATCACTTTTAGATCAATTAAGAAGCTCAAGTATACACTTTAGAAAGGCAATTACATGAGCAATACGGCGAATCTAATCCCCCTAGGAACTATGAAATGTATGCTTGTACCTTATGTGGTAGCTTAGACCACCATGCTAAGAACTGCTACATCTTACATGAGTTTAGGCAGTCTAGGGAAAGCCATGATAACCATGATCACATGTATCATCAATCACCATGGGAGGATGAACAATGTTATACTCCCCTAACCCCTTATATGCAGTCACTAATGGAAAAGCTCATAGAGCAAAACAATAATATACTTGGATAGAAAATGCATGATCATCCTTTCTCTAGTGAACCATGTGCACAACCATGTAATGATCATTCATATGAAACATGCATACTCAGTAGTGAAAACTCTCCTTTCAAATGAACCTAATCTAGAGGTAGATGAGTACTGTTTGGAAATGCTCAAATTTTGAATGAGAGATGAATTTTTTGTTGATGATGATGATGATGATTATGATATGTTAGAAGAACATGTGTATGTCGAAAATATGATGGAACCTTTGGGTTCGAGAGGCGTTCGGCGTCTCTTACGTGAACCCTATGAATGATGCCTCTTCTAATATTCATACATGTGATATTAACTCCGAGCTTGGTTTTGTGAAATTCTTCGGTGAATGTGAGCATGCTTCCAACTTGTTTGTGACTTAGGAAAGGATGAATCTTCCGTTGACACTAATGTTCTTTTGGATCATGATATTATTGTTGTTGTGTCGATTCCCTTTCCATATCACAATATGTTGCCTCGCTTTCGATGATCATGACATGGTGATTGGCCAATTGTATCTTTGCCAGTGAACATGATTTACCTTCTTCGACTTTAGGAAAGTGTGTGATGGTACAAATGATCTTATGCATGAAAACAACTTAGATGTACCTACTCTCTCTCTAAGTCACGATTGAAACTCCTCCACAAACCTAAGGTGTAGTTTGTAACAAAATTGCAGCCAACTTTTAGAAAATGCCCAATTTAGGCCTAGAGATTTGTGCTTCCCAAGTCCTCTTGGACTATTTTGCATCAAAGTCGACACCTTTAGGAGCCACTTAGTTGGAAATTGTATGTCTGCTTGTTCTTAGCAAAACTCATTTTGAGTTAGACCTTGTGCATGATGCACCTTTAAATTTGCAAGATTTTGTGCTCAAAACCTTTTGTTGACGAGGTTTAGGTTTGGGGAAACCCATTCTCACACACGGTCTTACTTGCACTCTCATATTATATTTGTGTAAAAATTTGTTGATGTTTGTACATATTTTCTATTGGGTTGATCCTCAACTCTTTAGATTGTTAGTATATGGCGAATTTTCATTGTATATAATCCAGTAGGACTTGTTAAATTTTCTTTCTTGAATCGGCCGAGTCTTCTTGTACATATATTGTGCTAATCCGATATGATCTCCACCGAGAATGTTGGATTCTAGCCTTGACTAGTGAAGCTCTAACCTTGCTTAATGACATCAGGTAATCTCTTCCCTTTTCTCTTATCAGCATAGTTCTCTTGGTATGTGATTTGTTTAAATTTTCCTATCTGTTTGACACATTGAGGACAATGTTTGATTTAGGTTTGGGGGTGCATTTGCATTTGCATATAGAGTTTTAGTCTTTTTAATCTTTTATTTTTCAAAAAAAAAAAAAAATCAAAACTTTGCAAATAAAAACCTCCAACTTTTTAGAGGATTTTAAGTCACTAGAATGCTTCTAGCTATGTTTACATAGAGATTCTGACCAAATAACAGAACTTGGAAGTCTTTGGAGAACATAATCGGGTTCCTTAGTTGATTAGAGCGTTAAAGTTGGATTTAACCATACCGGGAGGCGAATTAGGTCATTTAGATATTCGGTAGTAAATTGTGATCACCCATAGTGGAGACTACCCAATTTACATCAAGTGAGGCACCAACCTTCAAATTTTTGCAACTTTCTAGAAAAATTTGTTAGAGTGTGTGTCACCGTACGTCAATTAGGAGGTAGGAATGGTGAGCTACCCAACTTCGCACCATTTTCAGCACTACTTTTTGATCTCTTGAGTGCTAATTTTTGTCAATCATAAGGGTGACGTTTAAAGATGAAAACTTCTTCTAAATACCGGGTTGCGTTAGCATCCTCTCTCCCTCTCAATCACCAGATTGATATAGAAACACATCATCGTCGGCAAGCGGAGCATTATCGAATATTGGAAGAAAAATTGATATAGTCCAAGGTTATATACAACAAAGAAAAAGAAGATGAGAATTAATGAAATTTGTGAAATCAAGACAATACAAGTTTTATCGTTTATTGTTATTTTCATTTCAGTTACAAAAAAAAAAAAAAATCTGTTAGTTTATTTTCTGAGTCTAGTTACCACCAACTAAAAAAAAAAAAAAAAAAAAAAGTCAAGTATTTGTGAAGTCAGAAGTTCGTCATCAACAATTGAATACCGAAGACGTTTCTATGGTTCCTATGAGAGAATGATGTTAATTGCCGATCGGGTGAGAAAGTGAGTGAGTACTCCCATCCTTGCTAATGGTTGATTTCCTTCTTAGAGATCATGAGAAAAAGATTCTTTGTCACACTTTTGTGGAGTCTCCAGAATTTATTTGGAAGGTTATCCTTCTTACCTACAACGTGCTGGATTTTCTCTTTATTCCTCTGCACACATGAGAGACTAAAAAGCAATCTTTTTGAGTGCAATTATCATAAAACCCTAATGGTGAGGCAGATCGAGGCTTATGATCACAATCGAATCCGAATTCTTTCATATGGTATGGTTACTTCTCGCTTGACACGTAAGGATGAGAATGCGTTCTTTGGTAGTTCTAACCTGTTACTAGCATGCGAAACTCTATATACTCATAGCTTCTTGGAGGCTTGAGACTCTTTTACACTCTGAAGTTGGAGAAGGTTTTGTGGGTACACCTCTCAAACCCTCACGAGACTACAACTCGTCCACTAGGACACCTAGGGGGTTTAAAGGCTTAGTGCATACGCTAAATGCATTCGAGACTCCGCGACGGGGGTATAGTTAGGATTTCTTCATTTTCGTTTCATGAGGACAAGTAAAATTGAGGTTTGGGGTATTTGATGAGTGCCAAATATTGCATATTTATACACCTTTTATTGGCATTTTACTCATCTTTGTGCTCGTAAATCAGATATTATCCCGAGATTCTCCGCATTTTCTTTGTTTTCAAGAATAAATATGTACTAATTAATTTTGTGTTTTAGGTAATAAATAAAGCTCGGAGAAATTTGAGAGCCAAAAGAGCAAAGAATTGGAGTCGAGCATCTATGGAGCAGAAAGCCAAAGCCCGCGCACATCGGTCACAACCCAACTTACAAGACATGGGCTCGAGCTACACGACCCGGATCCGAACCCGCACCATTCGAGCCGTTGAGATCTCTCCCAGTTTGCATCCTCGGTCGCTCCATCACTCACATCATTTTCGATGCCTCCGCTCAACACCAAATCACCCTAATCCTCCCTCGGCCAGATTCGGATCTCACTGCGCACATTCAACGCCAAGCTCGCTCAACCTTTCCATCGTCCCTCGATGCCCGCTTCACAAAAATCCACCCAACCCTATACCCATCGACCTAACCTCATTTCTCTTCTCATTTCTCTTTCTTCTTCTCCCATACCTCTCGAGCTCCGCTCCTTCCCCCATACCTCTGCGAGCCACCACCTCACCACCCTCATCATCACCTCTCCCGGGGCGCCAACAACTCTATCGCAACCACTCCTCCATACCCTAGTTACGCCTTCCTACATCATTAGCTTCTCCCACCTTAGAAGCTAGAGGTTGAGGCGATTAGAATTAGGGTTTTAGCCAACAACCCCAACATGGAGCTCGAGCCGGGTGTGAAGAGTCGGTGATTCGAGAGTATGGGTGAGAGGGTACTTCTTAATTTCTCTGTTTAAAGTAAATTAGGTTTTGGGTATTTTGGCATGTATAAATAGGGGAACTGGGTTGATAGAAGCCATGCACAGGCAGCTGAGCACCATTAGGTTTAATTGTAGAATAATTTGTGTTTTATTATTTCCGATGTTTTAATCACATTGGCTAGGGTTGAGATGAAACCCATGTCTGTTGCTAAGATTTGCTCATATTTTGATAACTGTTCTTGTTGTGCTATATTGTTCGGGATAAATATAATCTTAACACTCAAAGCATTTTACTTTCACAAAGGTATGCCATGTATGCATTGTAGTTGGATAAATACCATGTTGATTGTGTTGCAAGTCATGCTTCATTGAATGCTATTAATCCTCCGGACTAGTTGTGCCACGAGAAGACAATTAGTGCTTGGGAGAGATACCCTAATTGTGATTAGAATATCCATCTTAAGATAGGTTTAATCATCTAAGTAGTAAATTGATCTGTGATTAGTTGTACTATGACAAGACGGCTAATACTAGGGATTAGTTAATGGCCTTAGTTGATAGTAAGCCATCCATTGAGACCCCCTGGATGAAAGGAAAACTTGCATCTTGTCTTCGGCATCCATTATTGGGGATAAGAACAATATTGAAAATGAACCGATGTAGCTAAGATTAGGTGGTGGATTCGACACTCTAGTGCTCTTTCTATATTGTTCTGACTTTAGCTTAGAGTCACATTTTCACCTCGGTCGCTTCGACAACCTTGAATTGTGTCACTTACTCTCCTTGAATTGGTCTCGCATAGCCATAGATCAATACATAGCACCACAAGTCTCGTGTGGTTCGACTCTGCACTTGCCACGCCTCCAACAGGCGCCGTGCACTTGCGGTTATCACAAGTAGGCGTAGAAATAAGACCATTTCCCAGCCTACCAATATCCAAAGAAGGCACATTCTTGGGGATTTCTTCAAGAAGGCAAGGATATTTGGAATGAGGGATACCATTGTCGTCGCAGACCATCTCAATAGTTTGATTGCGAAAGAGAGTAGCATCATTCTTAAAATTCGCAACAGTAATTTGTAGTTGCCTCTTCAATCTAGAATATTTATCATCCCGAGAAGAAAGGTTCTTTGCGAGCTGCTCCTTCTCAGACTCAAGTTCTTCAATCCTTTTGCGAAATCTCTTTTCAGCCTCTGCGAATGTGTGATAATAAATTAACAACTTTATGACAATTTTATGAAAAATAAACAATTAAACAAAGAAGAACAATTAACAACCTTCTCGTCGAAATCATATCTCTAACCAAGGCGTATGCTCAAACTTGAAGACTAACGTTAACACCTAAGTTATTTCTGGCGTCATCTAGAACTTTTCGTGAGCCAAGCGAATTCATCATCATTATTTATGAGAAGAAGGGAGCGAATTTGATTTTCTTTTTCACCAAGCATAGCATTTCTGCGATTAGATTCATCTCGTTCAATTTGAACTTCAAGAAGAGCCTTTTGGAATTTTCACTAATGCTTGAGCACCTTGACTAGCGATGCAATCTTTATCATCTATAAGATCCTTTGATTTTCTTTCTTAAAGTATTAATTTTCTCTTTAGAACTAAGATATTGACGCTTGAATTGGTTGGCTAAGCCTAAACTAGATCTATGATCAATTCTAAGAGGCGAAATTTGGATTGAAGTTCATTTTTGAGGAAGAGATTTAATCTTGTCATTTGAAAAACTATTCAAGTTAATTGTTGAGGTGATCAAGAAGGGCATTGTTATCCATAGGGTCGGGGGAATAAGTGAAGAAGAATGGCTTCATCGAAAGGTTATAGGAGCGTCTGCGAAAATGGTAAATCAGATGAGGGAAGATAATAAGAGAACAAAACAAAGGAAAAGAGAAAGTATCATACCATAAAGTTGTTGGTTGGCACTTTGAGAAGACTAGATATCTTATTCTTCCGAGTGGAAGAATCGGTTTCTAATTGCTTAGTCTTCGCGAAGAGTAGCGACTTGACTTCCGATTCTTCATTTCTCTTGCGAAGTTGAAGATTCTTCTTTGCGAGAATACCGCGCCCTCTTCTCAAGATCCGAGGCAACAACGAAGGAAGCTCTCCCGGTCTATGAAAGAAAGTGAAGAAATTATTAAGATATAACTTAAAATCAAAATTATGAAGAAATAGGGAACAAAGACATACCAAGACACCAAGCGAATTTAGAAAGTTTGGGAGTCACCTGATCTGGAGACCCCATGAAGAGAATCATCACCCTCTAGTAAAGGAGCATCATGAGATACTCGCGAGATCTTTGCATGTACTAGAGAGACGATCATCTCAATCCCTTGCATGGAGTCGGAGAAGATCTTTGGATAGTTGTGCTATAGAAGATTCGAGTTGGAGAATTCTCATTTTGAGAGAGAAATATCAATATCATCATTATCTTCATCATCGAGCTTTATTTGGATTGAGGATTTGAAGGAGAGGGAGAATGAATCTTTTGTTTCTTTGAAGGTGGGGCAGCGGACTTCCCCTTGCGAAGAGGGCCTTTACTCTTGCCTTTGGCCTTCGCAGTCTCAGAAATTTCTTCTTCTCCAACAACTTCAACACCAACCTTCGCACACGAATGAAGATAAGAAGCAGAGGCAACAATATTATTAAAAATAGCAAAAGAAAATATTTCTTACTTCATCCGTAATCGAACGGAGCGCTTCTAGGGTACTTTCCTTAGCATTCCTTTTGTAGCTTTTTCTTAGCTTGATAATCTGAAAATTTCGCAAGATTAATAGGTATAAAAAGGTGTGAAAATTACAAACTGAGCGAAATTTAAGAAAAATACCTCTTTTGCTTTCTCGGGCCAGTTAAATACCCAAGGTTGATAATTGGCGAGATTCGCAGGGAGCACATTTGAACCAGAGATATAAGGTCCTTTTAAAATCAATGGAAAGATGCACCATCTGTCGTCTTTAGAGTGGCGAGGAATATTGTTCTTGCCAGAATGCTAGTCGATGTCTTGCATTAGTATTTTATCGCTGGCAACATTTTCTTTCTTCTTCAAGCGCGTACCCTAATAGAGTTCTATCATTCTTCATATTTATTACTTCGTAATTCTCGAAGAAGCTCTCTACTGTGTATTGTTCAGCGAATATTTCTAAATTCGCGAATTCTGGATCCTTGACTTCATTTGGGTAAAGAGATCCTCTACCAGCACCACGATTGGCGAACTCAAGCATCAAACGAATACAATCCCCACTTAGTTGGTAGACGGCTCGCGATAATTTCGCATGAGCAAGAATTTCATAAAATAAAGGAAGATTAGGATCATAAAGGGGAATGGGAAGGCCAGCGAGAATCTGACCAAGCAAAACTATGATTTCCTTATCATCACAATGATGATCAGTAAACAGTTTGGCAGAAAAAATGGATTTAGATTCTTGATTGGGAATGGTGGTTAACGTGAAACCCTTTTCTTCGAAATCTTTCTGAACTTTCTCTAGAGAAGTTTCATATTTTCGACCAACTGGAGCCATTTTCAGTATGGGAATGAAAAAAAGAACTGAAGATCGAAAGAAGTAGAAAAAACAAGATTTACAGCAGCAGAAGCGGAAGTTACGGAGAAGCGATGAAGAAAAGTTGCGGAAAATTTAAGAAATAATGTAAAAGAAGAAAGGAGAAGAGAAGGGTGAGAAGAATATATATAAAGAGAGGAATTCTCAAGAAGATAAACACATTTAATGCGAAGAGTAGACGTGAGCGGTTGAGAAATAACGGTTGAAAAAGACGTGTCAAGAAATGGATGGAAGAAAAGATACGTGTAATAAATTCTGTGTGAGAGTACAAGACCATGTCAATGCAGAAAAAATATGAAAAATGAACAATTGCGGCATTTTGAAGGTACTAGTTCACATGACATTCTCTTCTTCGCAGAGAAGACATGAGAAGAGGCAAGATGTAGGATCAGAATATTGCAACACTAATACCCTTGCGAAATCCATGAACGACATATCACGAAGGTATCGCAGATTGGTGATAAGAATGACGCAACGGATGGCGACATTTTTTGAACACGAGAAAGATGTGAAGACTTAGCGAGATTTAGGAGTGTTGCGAAATTTAACATTTGTACATTTGCGATACTTCGCAAGTAAGATCCGAAAATAAAGGACAGCTTAGCTGTCATCCACTATGTAATGTCCTATATAAAGAGCCGAACAGGCTTAAGAGAGGGGAGATATTTTTCGAGTGTGGGGCAAGTCATTAAGAGAGAGAAAGTTTAGAGCGGTTGTAAATTCTTTAGCTTATTTCCTTTTCATCTTTTAACATTTGTGAGTTTAATCAATAAAAATTATAATTGTTCATCTTAAAATGATTTGATTGTGTGGATTCTTGTGAGGGGTGTAGTGTGGGATTTCCTGCAACTACAAGAGTGTCCCGGAGTTTTGGTTTTGGCGGGAACAACTTTACAGATGCGTGATTTCTCGGAGATAATTCTGGTCTAGTTTTAGGCGGGATTTCTAATGGATTTCAATTTGGTTTGGTCTGTTAACGTAAAACAGGATTGGTATGATGTTGAATTTCGATGAAAGAGGTGGTTTACAATGACTTTTTATAAAACAGGGCAGTGACAATGTTTCGAGCTTTTGGTTCAGTTTAGTGGAGACTTACTCTTCGGCAAACCAGGGTTGGTAAGATTGGTATTCGTAAAAAGGAAGGTTTTGGTCTTGCAAACGTAAAATGGGAAAGAGCTAAATCATTTCTCAAAGCAGAGATACTCAGGATTTTTTAGAATAAAATAAGAGAAGTTATGTGAGATAAGGGGAGAATATCTTCCCTGTTGGATTGATTTTATATACGGAAAGAGTTTTGGTGTGAAGGGATTCTGTTAGGGACGCGTAGGAGAATAAAAAAGGAAAAGCCGTAACTTGGAGTAGAGGAAAAGAAAATATTGTGAGATTTTATCGAGTATTCTTGGCCTTGTTGCCTATATATAGGTGCTGGGAGATTCATAGGAGATTGTTGAGACTTTGGGGGAACTTTGGGCTAGTTGCAGAGAAGAAATAAAGGTTGCAGAGGCGTCTTCAATCATCACAGAGAAGGAGGAAGAAGAACACAGACGACACTTCTGTGTGTCATTGTTTGTTCATCATATAAAACTCGTTCTTCGCCACGATTTAAAAGTATAGTTTTTACGTAATAGTTCAACACCCATTGTAACGATCTGTTTGTAACGCCTCTCTAGCGTTGCAAAGCTGTCGCTTAATTAGTTTTTCTCTTGTTTTCACACTTTTGAGCTATAAACACCTATTTGAGAACGTGAATAATATGAGGAGCTAAACCCTTTGGGGATGAAGGAGGAATCCATTTTTTCGTCACTGTGGTAATTCTATTTAATTTTTTATATGACTTTTTGCACTAAAATTGAATTGATTTATGATTTCTCTTGAATGGTTGTGATTTCAATTGATGGGTCATGCTTATCTTAAGTGTTTTGATGTCTCATGCTTTAGATATACAATCATTACTTTCGGAATCTACCTTGGCAAAGAATTAGAGTCAATGAATCTTTATCATATGAGCTATAATTGTCTAAGAATTGATATTTGAACCACATGATATGAAGTTTGGTGGAATCCTGAGTCTCAGTAATTTCTCGATATTGTGACAAACTTGTGTATATATTTTCGTTAGTTTTAGTGTTTTCTATTTTTAAATCTGAAATCAAATCTCATCAAGTCAGAGTGAACGACAACTTTATTTACCACTTAAAAACTACATCAATTTTTGGCGCCGCCGACGCGGACTTGTATTTAGGTTTTAGGTTTTAGAGTTATTTCTATTTTTATTTTTAATATTTTTGTTCTCTTTTACGCCTTGGGTATTTTTCGATTCTTTTCAGATTTGGAGCGAAGCTACAAGGAAAGAAAAAGTGCTATAAAAGAAAAGCATCTTCCAAAGAAGGAAAGAAAAGAGGAATTCAAAAGGAGTGAAGAAGAAGATTTTGTATATAGCTATTTTGATTTATTTTTAGAAATCGTAAATAAATTTGTATTTTTGTAATTTTCTTTTTATTTTTGGACACTTTTTGGACTTTTTTTTTTTGATTTGGACATTATTTTTAAAACCCTAAGGAAGGTTTGAAATTAAATATAAATTGTTTGCGGGAAGGACGACGATTACGATCTTGTCTCGGCCCCTCGGGTTCGTACACCGACATAGGAGTCGGTGGCTGGCTGAGTCGACTTCAACGGTTCATCGCCCGTGCAGTACGGGAGGTAAGACTCTATCCACCCACGAATCCCCCATCGGTGGGTTTTATTTTGTGTGACAACTCACACCCCTACAATAGAATGTCGAACTGGTATTACAATAGCCAATACAACGAATATCCGACTGATTTTCAAAATGGACATTACTTTGACCATAGTGTGAATAGTGGTTGGGAACATCAAACTTTTGAAGGTTATGGTAAATACCATGGTGAGCCCAATAACTATCCACACGCCAACCTAGGTCGCATTTGGCAAAATTCTCTCTACTAGAGTCAACACGTAAGTTAGCTGAGTCGACACGTGAGTTAGCAGAAATGAATAACTTAGTTATGGACGAAAGCAATGCGATGAGTGAAATTTCTTTCCTAGATTCAATCAGGAAGTCATGTGAGTCGACTCAGAATCTTTTGTTAGAGGCCCAAGTAAACAGGCTTGCTCAAAATAATCTTAATTTCCAATATAGTGTTTCCAATAGTACCTTTGAAAATGAATATAGTTATTCACATAATCAAGATGACGAGGTTAAAATTCGTAACACTACTTTTTAGATGAGGTTCAACCATTTTCATGTTATGATGATTATGATGAGGATAGTGTTTATGAAGAATCGGACACATATAGGCATAGTGATCAGGAATTTGTTACTCCAATTGAGCTTTACAATGATAATATTATTTCTAGTTCAAATCCAAATAATTTTAATAATTATTCACCTCTTCAAAAGGATGAGGATTTGACTAGAGATACCGTTTTTTAGACGATGTAGAATTTCCTAGTTTGAAGCCGATAATGATTTAGAGGAACGAGTTTATTCCGAGAATATTATTTTAGAGTCTAACGATTTAAAAAAAATAGTCTTAGACGAAGAAGATGAATTCGTAGAGATTTTAAATATGAGTGAGGATGCATCACCTGAGTATAATCTACACGAAGCAATTGACCATTTCAGGATTCTGATGATATAGAAATTAGGGAAATTGTAGCTAGTCTATCTAGAGACACCCAAAACTCTAAGTTTTGGGGTGATTATCATTCTCCTTGTGCCTTACCTTTAGCTCTTACAGAGATCCCTTACTTGGGACTTGACATATGTGCCTCAACCATTTTAAAAGATTCTCTTCATACACGTTTTCCTGAACCTAGTGATGTCCATAAGGAAGTTCAGTTATTACAAAACCCATCCTTTGGTTGATGTGGTTTACCCAGGCTGTGATACCCATATTGATTTTGTTTTCCCACCAAAAAATTTTCTTCCAATTGTGGGAATGTTTAAATACCAAATGTGTCAGTTATTAAGTTCTGAGACTAAACCTAATTATTTTAGGAAAATAGAAATGACATATTTGCTTAAGAATGACCACCACTTTCATTGTGGTCAACTGTGTGAGTCAAAACTGGTTGACTTAGAGGATCCTCAATTATTCAAGTTATTATTATGTGCTTTTGAATTTTCCGGACTAGAACCCGATCATTGGATCTTATTTATGAGGAAATGCTGCCCAAAGAAATTTATTTAGACCCTTTCATAGAGCATGAACCTGAACCACAGCTAGATGTAGTTATCTTAAACAGGAAACTAGACAAGGGTATGCTTTATTTGCTCATTTTCTTGGCATGTTGCAGATTCCTTTTATTTGTGGTAGCTTTATTTGGTTTTGATGACCCACGAAATTAGGCTATTACTTTATGATTCTATGAGGTGACTAATCCTTTGTTAGTCTGGCTGAAGACGCTAAACTTAGCACTTCTTGGGAGGTAACCCATGCTCATGCAACACGGTAATATCTTTCCTTAACTCTTTTGTTTCAAGTGGTAACAATTTCTCCTTGTTCATGTTTTAATTTCATCTTTAGAACATTGAGGACAATGTTAGATTTAAGTTTGGGGTATGGGAGAAACTTTTAGTTGTATTATTTTAAAACTCCGAGCCTAGAAATTTATGCTTATTAAGGATGGCACTAACCAATCTAAGTGGATGGAAGCATTTTGGTTGTAGGAGTTGAGGAACCAATCTAATTAGATGGAAACATCTAAAGAGTCTATTCATAAAAGCACGAGCTCGGGTGTTAGAATTAAAGAAAAAACATGGTAGTTTCGCCATATCTCGTTGAATCCTTTTCACTTCTATTTTATTTTATTTTCGTTAAAATATGTTTCTCTAAGTGATTAGGTGGGGCTCACGATTCAAGTTGTTACCACTGCTAGGGTGAAATAGAGTGATTGAGATACCAGGAAAAATAAGTTGAAAAAAAAAAGGAAAAAAAAAGGAAATTGAGACCAGACCATCAGACCAACCGGAATAAATTCAATAAAGTCGATCACTGGAACCCCTGTATATGCGATTGTGTTAACCTAGAGTTAGGATTATCGCCCTTTGGTACCCTTGTATATTGATGTGTGTTGATATTAGTCCGGACCCAAGTATCTCGGTCCATTAGGATAGTATTATTTTGGCAGTGGCCTTCAGACAGATATGGGAAACACCGTTCACCTTAGTCAACATCAAAACCATCTACGTTTTTTTTCTTTTTATATCCATCTCTTAATCTATCCATGTGATTGGTTGACTCCGGTTATGATGTCCGAAACTATCCGAGTAGAGCTACATCACTTATATATGAATTTTAGTATGCTTGAGTGTAAACTCGTGTACATCAATTGAATTTCGCATCGGGGTACTTCCTCCTGTAGTCAATAAGTATGCCAACCAAGGAGATTCTTTAGTGCCTTCCAAGGTTCTGCGTAGATAGCTAGGGTATGGAGTAAAGGTATTGTGGGTACACCTCTTGTAAACCCTCCTGAGACTATAACTCGGCCACTAGGGCCACCTAGGAGTTTAAAGGCTTGTTGCATACGCTAAATGCAACCGACGATGCCTGCGACAGTGAGTTAGGATTTTGTATTTTAGATTTGATTTGCTCGAGGACTAGCAAATAATAAGTTTGGGGGTATTTGATGGACATATTTATGTTTCTAATATGATCTCAATTGTATGTATTGTTAGTGCTCGATTTCGTATTTATTATGGCTTTTTATGTCTTTGTAGGTGTTTTTGGGAAAATAAGCTTTTGCGGCGAAATTGGCTCGAAAAGTGGTATTTGCGCTCATGGGAGAAAATCATTAAAGGCACTCCTCAGATGGATAAGGGGCACCCAATTGATAAGGGGTAGCCCACTATTATTTGCACCACAAATTTGATATATCCACCCCACTGCTATTCGCACCCCTGATTTGGATAGGGGGAGGTCATCCCCTACCTTTTGAATATTGAAAATTGGCAGGAGATATTTGTGCAGCGAGTATCAAATTTGGATTCGATTTCTACTCGCGTTCCAGAGAGACTCAATCACTGAATTACCTCGGGATGGATTCTTTAATGCTAAACAGGGTTAGTAGGTCAACCAAAATTGATTAAGTAGGGCCAGTTCTTCGGTTAAAAGTTAAACGGGGGAATGAGAGTGTCTCGGAGTTTTGGTTTTGGCGGGAACAACTTTACAGTTGCATGATTTCTCGGAGATAATTCTGGTCAAGTTTTAGGCGGGCTTTCTAATGGATTTCAATTTGGTTTGGCCTGTTAAAGTAAAACATGATTGGTATGAGGTTGAATTTCGATGAAAGAGGTGGTTTACACAAACTTTCTATAAAACAGGGCAGTGACAATGTTTCGAGCTTTTGGTTCAGTTTAGTGGAGACTTACTCTTCGGGAAACCAGGGTTGGTAAGATTAGTATTCGTAAAAAGGGAAGGTGTTGGTCTTGCAAACGTAAAAATGGGAAGAGCAAATCATTTCTCGGAAATAAAGATACTCGGGATTTGCTGGGAATGAAATAAGAGAAGTTACGTGAGATAAAGGGAGAATATCTTCCCTGTTGGATTGATTTTATATACGGAAAGAGTTTTGGTGAGAAGGGATTCTGTTAAGGAAGCGTAGGAGAATAAAAAAGGAAAAGCCGTAACTTGGAGTGGAGGAAAAGAAAATATTGTGAGATTTTATCGAGTATTCTTGGACCTGTTGCCTATATATAGGTGCTGGGAGATTCATAGGAGATTTTCGAGACTTTGGGGGAACTTTGGGTAGTTGCAGAGAAGAAACAAAGGTTGCAGAGGCATCTCCAATCATCACAGAGAAGGAGGAAGAAGAAGACACAGACGACACTTCCTGTGTGTCGCTGTTTGTTCATCATATAAGACTGTTCTTCTGCCACGATTTAAAAGTATAGTTTTTCTGTAATAGTTCAACACCCATTGTAACAGTCTGTTTGTAACACCTCTCTAGCATTGCAAACCGTCTGCTTTATTAGTTTTCTCTTGTTTTTCACACTTTTGAGCTATAAACACCTATTTGAGAACGTGAATAATATGAGGAGCTAAACCCCAACACTGGGACGACGGAGGAAGCCATTTTTCGTCATTGTGGTAATTCTATTTAATTCTTTATATGACTTTTTGCACTATAATTGAATTGATTTATGATTTCTCTTGAATGGTTGTGATTTCAATTGATGGGTCATGCTTAGCTTAAGTGTTTTGATGTCTCATGCTTTAGATATACAATCATTACTTTCGGAATCTACCTTGGCAAAGAATTAGAGTCAATGAATCTTTATCATATGAGCTATAATTGTCTAAGAATTGATATTTGAACCACATGATATGAAGTTTGGTGGAATCCTGAGTCTCGGTAATTTCTCGATATTGTGACAAACTTGTGTATATATTTTCGTTAGTTTTAGTGTTTTCTATTTTAAAGTCTGAAATCAAATCTCATCAAGTCTGAGTGAACGACAACTTTATTTACCACTTAAAAACTACATCAAATACGAAGTATAACGCTTATCTTTTGAACTTCGTATAATCGTATGAATGTTATTGTGATTATGTGTATGGGTAAAGGTGAAGATTTCATCTTAGGAAACAATGTTTACATTTGTTTAAAGGAAGTACATTCATGAACTTGTTTTATGAATCGAAGGGAAATCACTAGGCTTATTGGTATTGTTATTCATTGCATATCTTTGGATTACCAATATGTGTGAGTTAGTAGAACCGATCATAACTTGTTATGTATCTTGGTAAAACTAGTCATAATGCTTGACTTATGTATTGGTATGACTTCTATTAGTGTAATCGACCCTAAGTAATCACCTTAGATGGTATGCTCGATATTTGTAATTGGTGTAACCGATCCTGGTAATTGGTATGACCTATCACAAAAGAGTTTTAATTGATCCTTGTAATTGGCGTACCCGGTCCTGGTAATTGGTATAACCGATCCTAGTGACTAGTGTAACCGATCACAAGTAATATTATGAGAATATGGTAACCGGTCCTGGTAATTGGCGTAACCGATCCTGGTAATCGATGTAACCGGTCCCCAGAACCATATTAAGGTAGAACCGATCCTTGTGTTTGATATAACCGTAAGCCCATGATTAGTGTATTGATATTTGATCAATCACATAGTTCTTGGAAGTCAGATGAACCAATTCTAAACTTGTTTGGAAGTGTGGTATAATCAGTTCCAAGATTGTAAATATGAAAAAGAATTTACAAAGAAAACAATGTCGACATACTTTGAACATGTTCCTCTTATCTTTTATTGTTCAAAGATATTCCTTAATAACTCAAGGAGATCCCGGACCGATATAAATTGAGAATCTTTTAATTAAGGTTATTAATTTTATATGCTTTTAATTACTAAACAATTAAAATGCATATCTACGGGAAAATAAAAATTGGTAATGTGCATTTACTAATTGGAGATTTTCTAGTGAGATTTCGGTTAATATTGGACAGAGCACTTCCATGAATTATGAAAACCGATTTGGGCATTTATTGCATATCTTAAGAATATTTCGGTTTTGGAAATTCCTTGGTGTCCAAACTTCCTTGGTCTATAAATACCCAAGTTTGCATTTCGAGCAAACTATCCTAAGAGCCAGACAAAACTACCTTGTTGTGTTATTCTTGGTGGAGCCGTCTATTGGGAGAGGAAAGTACCTAATTAGGCGAAATCTCTTACGACCGCTCGTTTAAAGACTTATGTGGGATCAAGAAGTTCTACAAGTACCGTTGATGGGAAACTAGATAATTGCAGTATTATTAGTTTTCGATTTGATTTGATTGACTAACGGTTGTTGAACTTTGATTGCACCTAGTTTGTTTATTCTTGAGAATCTTCTCTTCTGATATAAGATTCACTCAAATCGTATCGAAGTGTCGATGGGATCTTTAGAATCGTTTGTAGATCTAAAGACGTCTTGTGATAATCCATTGTTAATGAGACTCGGTATGTGCGTGATTGATCACATGAGATTCAAGTTGTGGTTTGCAGGTGTTTATTGAAGATTAAAGAAGATTTGAAGACAAAGAAGATTTCTTATTGGTTTCATAATCTTTGGTGTGCACAAAACTTGATCGGCTGGGATCCAACTATAATCGGTTTATCCTTGATAGATTTAATTGATTAGTTGCATAGATCGGCATCACTATATAGTATTGATGAGTGCCAAATAGTGCATATTTATACACCTTTTTATTGGCATTTTACTCATCTTTTGCGCTTAGAAATCAGATATTATCCCATATTCTGTGTTTTCTTTGTTTTCAAGAATAAATATTTGTATTAATTAATTTTGTGTTTTTAGGTAATAAATAAAGCTCGGAGAATTTGAGGAGCCAAAGAGCGAAGAATTGGAGTCGAACATCTATGGAGCAGACAGCCAAAGCCGCGCGAATCGATTTGCAACCCAACAAGGAAGACATGGGCTAGAGCTACCCACGACCGGATCCGAGCCCGCTCACTCCGAGCCGTCAAGATCTCGCTTTGGCTACATCCAACGGTCGCTCCATCGCTTACATCTATCTCTCGATGATCCCGTACAACACGAGATCACACCGAGACCGGCTACCATTCTCGTCCGTTGAGATCTTCCCGCCTAAATCCTACGCTCACGAGGCACTCCCATCAAATCCCGATGCACCCGCTCACATCACACCACCTATAAGCCCCTAACACAGAAACCTAACCCTATTCTCTTCTCCTCCCCATACCTCTCTCCCGTCTCCATCGGTTGCAAAGAGAGAGCTGCGCTCCCTCCACCTCCCTTCACCCGACCAAGCACCTTCCCTCTTCCCGACCTGACCATCACCACCACCATATCGAGCAACAACCAACCCCAACGGCTCGCCTCTAGTATTAATTATCTATTACATAGCTTCTCAAACCCTAGAAGCTAAATGATAGATAATTGAAACTAGGGTTAGCCAACAACCTAGGTGCATGGCGTTCTCGAGATGAAGTGACAAGGGAGGAGGCGTTTCAGTATGGGTGCGAGTTGTTTGATTTATTTTATCTTTAATTTTTATTTTAAGTGAATTAGGGTTAGGTATTTTTGGGGAAACTTTGCATGTATAAATAGGAAGTGTTGATGGATGTTAGAAGCACGCCTGGATTAGCCAGTGCTGTCAATTAGATTTAATTCCTGTTATTTTTCTGTTTTAATTTAGTTTGCTAGGGTTTCATGAAACCCTAATTCCATGTATGAATTCAATTCAGCTTTGTGTTGTCTTGAGTGCTTAAATTTAAAGATAACTTCAATCTTAATACTCAACACTTTACTCTCACAATGGATACTTTAAATAGATCCATTTAGTTAGACTACAAACCGTGTTGTTGTATTGCTGACTCAACCCTTAGGCCTAATGCTAATTCCCTTGATGGTTGTGCTTAATTAGACAACTTGAGGTTCAGGGTTAGTAACTTCCCGATATTGGAGTATCACAAGGAGAAACTCCTTAGCTAGGTGATGGAATTGACACACCTCACTTGTCTACTATAGGAACAAGAAAACTCAATCTAGTTGAACATATACTAGGAACCAAGTGGTGGAATGAAGACCCCAGCATCCTTTTATCATTGTTTATACCTTAGTTTAGGTTGATTACATTTCACTACTAAGCCGTATCGGCAAAACATCTTATTTACCACCTGTTTGTCACAATGTCACTGGGATTGATTGAAGAAAGCCTTAGATCACCTTAGAGCACCACAAGTCCTTGTGGGATCGACTCGCACTCTGCCGCGTCTCCGATGGCCTTGGGTGCACTTCATGGATTATAACATGTAGGCTTAAATTTATATACCTTTCGAGGCCTACCAAGTATCTTGGTAGATTCTATATTTGATAGCAATATCTAAACTCTGCTACTTTTGTAGTTGTTGGATATATAGATCTAAACCCGACAAAGGAGTTTATTGGATTAAACAGAAGAGCCTTTGTCTAACTCATATCATTGTGCTTGAATAGAGTTGTTCTGAAATGCATTTGTTGTTCCTTTTCTTGTTTGGAATTAGATCCAAAGGAATTGTTCTAGTGCGTGCACTTATCGAATGTCTAAGCGCATAGATATCAAGAAACTAGGTGAACTATAGGTTTAGTTGCTTGGTCTCAACTATATGAAGTTGGTTTGATTTTGTATAGCGGCTTAATTCTAAGAATATTCAATTCTAGACTAGGTCCCGGGGTTTTCTGCATTTGCGGTTTCCTCGTTAACAAAATCTTGTTGTGTCATTTACTTTTGTTTTCCGCAATTATAATTGTTGTTATTATAATTTTAAGTAAATTACACAAACGTCAACTCCGTATTATTTGATAGTGATCCTATAGAGTTTGGTTAAGTCCGAACCTATTATCAAGTAATCACTCTTTGATTGTTGTATTGTATCGATTCTCGTATCCATAGACGATCACACAAAGTGTGAAGACCGATTCGTTGTATTGTCTCGACTCGGTCCATAGACAATCACTTTCGAGAAGAGGACTTATAGGTGGAAAATTTTAAGATTGTGGTATATTTGGGTACCCTCGTCTTTTCAAATTTGATATTGTATTTATAGGATGATGACCGTTAGATGTGATGATACGAGCGGTCGAGTCTAGACCACTAGCGGTGGAAACTACACCTACCGGTTTTCTCTACACCTAGCGGTCGAGACTCTGTAGAAACTTGACCTGGCCTGGCTAAGTGGCAAATTTTCCACTTAGCTGAGGCCGATTCTGACTCCATAGTGGGTGCAAAACTGGCAAATCAATAAATTTGCCACACCCATAGGAACCTGTAGCGCCCCCTAAGCTAGCAGCTGACTAATCCAAGAGATTAACTAAATAAAGAGGCACTAAGAATCTAAATCATTTACTTAAACTTAAGCCAAAACTAACCCCGCTCAAAAATAAATACAAGAATCCTCTCAAATGATACATCAATAATGATTTGATTTACAAATAGAATACAACACGAATAACATAGCGGAAGCTAACTAATTAACGTAAATAATTCTTGAAGCTTTCATCGTCACATGTACATCCCGATCTGTCTCGGCGAAAGTGGGAATGAGATGTATGTTGTGCCCGCACATAAGGGAAGAATAATATTGCGGTGCATCAAGGAAAGCCTAAAGCATAATGTAATATTGCGGTGTATCGCCCTAGCATGTGTAATATTGTATATATAAAGGAAGAATAATATGCAGTATTTGTTGTATTACGCCTAGCCGTGTAATATTGTATATATAGTAGTATAATATTGCGGTGTATCGCCCTAGCCACCGATGTTGTGTATTCCGCACACATCTCATACCACACATAGCACACAAAGATATGCATGAATTTCACAACACCAAGATTGATTTATAAAAGAATAATGAATACAAGAGAGTTCATTATCGATTCCCACATCTTTTGATGCCAAGCCTCGCATACCTTGAGATCCACGATCCACTGGTTCATCCTTTTAACCGATCGTTGTTAATAGACTAACTGTTAATCATACAAGAACTCTAAGAGTTTAGCCAAAAGGCTCACAGAAGAATCATAACACATTTTCATACAAATCTCTAGTTATAGATTAAGTGAACTAACTAATGGCTCTAACTCTATTACTAGTTCCATAACCTGGTATAAGCAATTTTGAGATAGAACAATATCTATTAATCCAAATAGGGTCAGTTTGGGTATCATCGGAAAGCCCTCGAAAAACCCTACAACTTTGCAAAAGGAACCGAAAGCTAATTCGGACCATAAAGGGTCCAAAACATCAAAATACTATTTATGGCACTAAGCCCAAACTCATGGGCCTGACCCTGTCCAACCTATCAACCCGGCCCATTAACTATTTGACTAACCCATCGGGTCAACCCATAACCCGGTTCATGACCCGAACAGGCCTGACTCGTGTTGACTCAGTCGAGTTGACTCAGTCATTTTATCAAATACCTTGTAGACAGTAACTCCTATTTTCCCAGTTCATACACAGCACAGGGAGTCAATTTTCGGGGTCTCTATCTCTTTCAATTCTAATCTAAATTGAGCAATCTATAGCTCTTTAGAAAGGTGATTGTGTCATCTACAACTTTGTAGTTTTGACCGGGAACTAATTCCGACTATAACATACCTAACGGAGTCCATTTAACCGCTTAGTCATCGCTATTTCCAGATTTTCAGATATAACGGGTGAACTTCAAAAATTCATATCTAATTCCCTACTCAACCAAATCATGCAAATCAGTCTCTATAGAAATATGAGAGACTCATATACAATTATAATATATTAAGAATCACTAATTTACACTTTTTTGTATAACAAAATCATGAGAGAAATAAGAGCAGAGATACTTAACACACACCCAAAAAACGCCTTGCATAATTAATTATACGAATGGTTCTACTCTACTTTCAGTATCTAATGCAAACCCAGATCACTAAAAACATACTAAAATTGATCAGAAAGGTTACCTTGCTATAAAAGTCTTGTTTCACATCATCCTCATAATACTCTTTTTCTTTATTTCACCATCAACACTCTTTTCTTCTATTCTCCAATTTCTTCCATCCATGCTATATTCACTTTGATTATCATCCATTAACTTGGATAAACCAAAAAATCAGTACCACCTTCACATTCAAGATGATCGCATGGAACCAACCAATCATCAATTCATTCACTTCCCATAACTACAAATTCATCACTAGCCTATTCCTTGTCAAACCAAAATAAACTCCCTTTTCCTTTCAAGTTTCCTAAGAAATCTTCTCTTCTATAATCTTTTCCTCCCAACTATATACTCATTCTCACCACCTCTCTGTTTTGTTCTCAAACTCACACCACCAGCTTATCCTTCACTCTTTCAAAACAAGGAAATATCAACAGCTCCTACTCTTCACGTGAACATGATGACTCCCTCCATAATTTTATAATATATAGTTACACCTGATTTACACCTTTTGAGCTTTATTATTAGGAACCAATAGGAGATACTATGGGATAGCCTTTTACTAACTCTAGCTACAGTCAAAATGGAAAGCTCCGTCAACAGTTCAACGGTCAAAGATCGTCGGTCAACGCCAGTTGACTTTTGTCAAACATCTACCTCTAAATTTCCGAAAGCGATATCTTCTTCGTCCGGTATCCGATTTGCTTGGCGTTCTTGTAGTCCATTTCGCATAACTTTTCGAGTTCTATCTAACGGTACTAGTTTTGTATCTAGATTGTTGTTAGATTAATTTCTAATAATTAAAATCTCTATTTTCTAATCGAGTCATTAGCGGCTAATTCGCCTCTTGACCATCACTAGTCCAGTCAAATAGCGTTGACGAGCTTGAGGTTCCTTACAGAACCGACCTTACTAAAGACTTAGAGAAATGGATTAATATCAAAAGCTATTTTGCTTCAAGCTTTGAACTATGACGAAATTCTTGCTATTTCTTCTTTCTTTTACTTCAAAGAACTTATAATAGTTATGCGGATAAGTTAGCTGGAAGTTTAAATAGGTATATGAGTTTATCTATCGATTCCAAATACTGGGATAAACTTAGAAAAGATATGTGGATTTACAAGCTATGTAACAAAAACTATGTAACTTGTTTTCCTTAGTCTTAATATATTTCCCTTTATTTAAAAAAAAAAGGCTTAATATCCAAAATGAGTTTTATAGGCAAAAATTAGGGATCTTACTTGTATGGACAATAACACTATATTTTCTTACCTTATAGCTAACAAGAGGATGTGTAGACTAAAGCTAGGTTTTAGTGGAAAATGGTGCCACTTAGTGCACCAATGCTTAAGTATTGTCTCCACTGCGATTTTACTTAACAAAGTACCTTGTGAGTAATTTGTTTCCACCGGAGGATTAGACAGGGGAATCCTTTATCCCCCTATCTGTTTATTTTGTGTATGGAAGTGCGATATAGATCAATCTCTACAACTGAAACTGATGACCTTATCCATGGAATAGAGGTGGGATGTAATGCCTCAGACCCATTCGATGTTTGCGTGATGATCTGCGGGTCTTTGGCAATGCTTAGGATAATGAGGGTAAGGAAATCCTTGTGGGGAGAACTGATTTTATCAAAGCATCGGGACAATTAGTTAACTTAGAGAAGTTTGGTATTTCGTTTAGCGCTAACACTCGTCAGAACACCATAGATAGTTTTATTATAACAAAATATTTGTTAATGATTAATATTCAAGATCTCCTTTGTTTACACATAGGTCTAAAGTTAAGTCTTTTGAGAAAATAGCTAAACGCATTTCTAGAAATGCTTGATGTTTGTTGAAAAACAAGGAAATCAAACATAGGGTTATTCCATATCCAAATATCTTCATGGCTTTGATTGGCACTCTTATCTTTCCGGAAATTTTCATCTATCTTAAACCAATGTTCCACCTATTCTTCTAGCTTCCTAATCTCCTCACTTCTACTGATCTTAGTTGATCTTTTGAAGATTGTTTTTGAGAGGTGGTTAAGAATCTAGGATACTCTTCGGGAGTCGTAAGTTCCCGATTTGTGAGGTTTGCTAGCTTTGTCTATTGGAAACAGATTTCCTCACCTTGATCTTTGATCTATACGGAAATCAAATAGGCTTACCTATTAGAGGCGGATTTGTATCAAAATTCTTCACTTAGGCTGAAGAAACTCTTAGGTCAGAAGGACGCTTGACTAAGGAAATCAATTACATAGAACCTTGCGAGGTTCAAGAGACGTAAAGAGCGTGACTATAATCGAACCGCTTGGAGGGTGGATTCGGTATCAACTATATTCCAGTCCCTAGTATGATAGTAGGATAGTGTCTGTAGCGTCTTAATACAGTGCGGTGTTCAAATCTAGACGAAGTCCTGGTGTTTTTCTGCAGTTGCAGTTTCCTCGTTAACAAAACTTCGAGGGTGTCTTGTATTTTTCCTTTTCCGCATTATATTGTTTATCTTTAAGGAGTATTATATTGTTTATCTTGTCTTCAAATCTGAACGAGGTCCTGGGGTTTTTCGGATCATCATGTAAGGGGGAGTGGATTATTATCTATAAGTTTTACCTATTTTACAAAAGAAGTAAGTATTGACTAAGAGGGAGAACATATCACCGTAGTATTGCTTCAAAGTTTTGGTACAATTGAACTTTGAATAAGGTAACAATATTATGTTTTCGTATAACAACCGATGAGTAAAGCGTGATTAGCTCATTCTAACAAAGCTATTTTTGAGTATTCTCATAAGTTGTTATCTACAGATCTTCAACAACAAAGGTGTTAAACGAACACATGCAGATGCATAAAAGAACTTGAAGTACGAAGAATTCAAGATGTGTGTTGAAGAACCAAGGAAATCAAGCATAGTGGATTGATTTTGAAAAGTTTATTTATTTTGAATCCATATGTATTGAATAGTTTTATCACTAAAATTGACAAAGGGGGAAACTGTTAGAGCAATGCTCGGTTGAACCCACAAGTTTTTCTATCTCAAACTTGTTATAAATGTTAGATGATCAAAACCATATCTTGATTTCTAGTCTACTAAGTCAAGTCTCAGAATAGGTTAGAATTTGGTAGTTGAGTATAAGATATCACCCTTGAAGACTATAAATCGTCGAACACATTTGGAGAACTTCTGTATCAGGTATGTAAAGACTGAACCATTCTGTTTTACTCACTATGTTACCATTCTATCTTGTTGAGACGGTGTCGTATGACTTTTAGTAGATTTTCAAAGAAGAAGTTTCTAGTTAAGCTTATCTTGTTAAAAATCTCGAAATATGGTTCTAGCAAAGATGTTCAACGATCCTTAACAATATTAGTTCTAAACAATTTATTGTGTGAATTAATTTGTCGATCAACTGGAAATTGCCTATGCAAATGATTTTATCACGTGGGAATGTTGCAAACATTATAAGAGAGAAATATTGAACTGTCTAATATTTCTGCTCAAGGTAGGTCGTTGAACTAGTTCGCAAACCATAGATATCTGAGTTTCAGAAATACAGGAGGGTTGGCAAACCAGTTCGCAAACTGTAAGTTCAGATGGGAACAATTCACAAACCCGGTTCACGAACCGTTGTAAACTGATTTATTAAATTTGGTATTATATGCTAGCAGTTGGCGAACCCGGTTCACGAACCGTAGTCAACTGAGTTTGGTAGACTTGTAGGGTTGGAAAACTCCGTTCACGAACCATTGCACCCTGACTCGTGAAAAAGCCTAACAGTTCACGAACCGTTGTACCAACTTTCCCAGTTTAAGATTTTAGTAGATGCTGAAAGACTTATTTTTAAATATGTTTACCAATTGCTAGAACTCAATCAAACACTTCTAAGACTTTGTTTATCACTCAAACACTTATGTGTGTGTATCATGATTAGATTCTTAGGTTTTTAAATGAACATCAAATTGCTTTAGTTTTTAGGCATACTTGCGAAACCGAACAATCATCATATATGGTTCCGTAACGGGTTCTAGTGTATATTCTTTTATTGTATTTTCAAGACCTAAAAGTTTTTGCTTGATTATAAAGTTATATTAGCTTGAATTCTAAGCAAATCCCGCTCTTTGAAAACTATAAATAGAGACGCTCTTTCAACTGGGAAAATCAATCTTTGATACTTTGTATCCTAGTTGTTTCTAGAGTTGTCTTCTGCAGACCTAGGTTTTCTCTGAGAAATATACTTAGGTCTACGACTAAAATACATTTCTTTGGGGATTCGTGAAGATAGGTATGACTATCTTTACCTTGATAGTTCACTTCGTCTCAGATTTTGTGATTCCTCATGATAGATATCTGAAAATTGATCTTACTTAATCTTTTGAAGATTGCTCTTGAGAGGTAGTTTATAATCTTGGCTGCTCTTCGAGATTCGTAAGTTACAGATTTGTGAGGTTTGTTATCTTTGTCTATTGCTAACAGATTTCCTCACCTTGATCTTTGACCTAAACGAAAATAAAATAAGCTTATCGTTTATAGCAGATTGGTATCAAAAGTATTCACTTAAGCTGAATCAACTCTTAGGTTGTAAAGGAAAAATGCGTAGAGCCTTGTGATGTTCAAGAGACGTAAGGAGCGCGACTGTAACTAAATCGCTTGGAGGGTGGATTCGGTATCAACTACATTCTAGTCTGAAGTGTGATAGTAGGTTAGTGTCTGTAGGGCTTAATACAATTTGGTGTTCAAATCTGGACGAGGTCCTGGGGTTTTTCTGCAGTTACAGTTTCCTCGTTAACAAAACTTCTGGTGTCTTTTGTTTTTCCTTTTCCGCATTATATTGTTTATCTTTATAACTGGATTTATGCAAGTTGTACGTTGTAAAATTTAGTAGATACGTCCATCTAATTATGACCGATTAAGGGACTTGTTCTTGTAGAATTCATATTTTGAAAGATAGATAACAAGTTTAATTACTTGGCAAAATTCCGATTGGATTATTTGGATACGACAAGATTGATCTTTGTTAGAGCATAGCTCGGTTGAACCCACCAAGCGTTGGTATGTCAAGTTTGGTTGTCATATTTTAGTGAACTAAAACTCATTTAAAGAGTCGCTTGATTATGTACTAGATCAACTTCGTATACGTTAGCTTGAAAGTATTAGGATATGAGACATTACAAGTATTACGAAGACTTGAAGAAGTGAAGAAGTAAGGAGCCACAATGACAACATCATCCTTCCACTTGAGGTTAGTGATATTTGACTTGAACTGTTTCATTCCCTAACGTATCTTTCAAGTCGTGCATATTGAAAACATAACTGCGAAGCATGAATGATTACACTCTAGTTAGACGTAGTATTAAGGAATACAATACGAAGTATAACGCTTATCTTTTGAACTTCGTATATAAGACATCGACATAATCGTTTGAATGCTATTGTGATTATGTATGAGTATGAGGTGAAGATTTCATCCTAGGAAACAATGTTTTACATTCGTTTAAAGGAAGTAAATTCATGAACTTGTTTTTTGAATCGAAAGGGAAATAGCTAGGCTTATTGGTATTGTTATTCATTGCATATCTTTTGAACTACCAATATGTGTGATTAGTATAACCACTCATGACTTGTTTATGTTCTTGGTAAAACTATTCACAAGGCCTGACTTTTGTATTGGTATGACTTTTATTAGTGAAACCGATCTTAAGTAATCACCTGAGATGGTATGATCGATTTAATGTTTTTGGTATGACCAACTCTAGGCAAAGGGGAACCGATCCTAGTAAGAGGTACAACCGATCACAAGAGGGGAATCGATCCTTGTAAGAGGTGCAACACGTTTCTAGATATTGGGAACCGATCCTATGAACATGTGCAACACGTTTTTAGACATTGGGAACCGATCCTATGGACATGTGCAACAAATACAAGTTAGATACCATATATATATGGGAACCAATCCTAGAACCTAGTCAACCGAATTTTTGGAAAGCTAGTATGACTAAATCCAGTACTCACATGGAGGTAGAACCGAAACTTGTTTTGGTAGAAATGTGAAACCCATGATTGGTGATTGAGTGTTCTTAATCAATCACATAGTTCTTGGAAGTCAGATGAACCAATTCGAAACTTGTTTGTAAGTGTGGCAAATCGATTCCAAGATATTAAATATGAAAGATGATTTACTAATTTAAGATGTCGACATACTTTGAACATGTGCAAAGAACTTATCTTTTATTGTTCAAAGATATTCCTTAATAGCTAAAGGAAAAAAATCCTAGGATCGAAAAATAAGTTGAGAATCTTTTAATTAAGGTTTTTAATTTTATTTTTGGAAAATGAAAATTAGTAACGTGCATTTACTAGTTGGAGATTTTCTAAGAGATTTTCAGTCAATGTTTGGACAAAGTATTTCCAGGAATTATGGAAACCGAATTTGGAAATAATTGCATATCTTGAGAATATTTTCGGTTTTGGAAATTCCTTGGTGTCCAAACTTCCTTGGTCTATAAATATCAAAGTTTGCATTTCGAGCAAACTAATCCTCAGAGCCAGCAAAACTACCTAGTTGTGTTGTTAGTGGTGGAGCCGCCTATTCAGATAGGAAAGTAACCTAATTAGGCGAAATCTCTTACGACCGCTCGCCTTTAAAGACTTCTTTGGGATCGAGAAGCTCTATTAGTACCGATTCATGGGAAATCGGATAATTACGGTTTATTATTAGTTTTCGATTGATTTGATTGCACCTAGTTTGTTTATGCTTGAGAATCTTCTCTTCGATATAAGATTCACCCAAACTAGATCGAAGTTTTTGAGGGGATCTTTAGACTTTTGTAGATCTAAAGACGTCTTGTGATAATCCATTGTTATGAGACTCAGTTCGTGCGTGATTGATCACAAGAGATTCAAGTTGATTGTGTGTAGGTGTTTATTGAAGATCTAAGAAGATTTGAAGACAAAGCAGACTTTCAAGATTTCGATTTGGGTTCATAATCTTGGGTGTGCACAATAGTTGTTTCAGTTAAAGAGGATCCAACTATAATCGGTTTATCCTTGTGGTAGATAGGATTGATTAGTTGAGTAGAACGGCATCAATACAATTCTTTGTGATTCAAAGTATTGATTGAAAAATCTGGACAATTACTTTGGTAGTTGTTATTAGATAGATCTAAGGACTTGACAAAGGAGTTTATTGGGATAAACGGAAGAGCCTTTTGTCGAACTCACATCACTTGGTTGAAAAGAGTTGTTACCAAAGCATTTGTTGTTCCTTTCTTGTTTGGAATACGAACCAAAGGAATTGTTCCAAGTACGTGACTTATTACAAGTTGGAGGCGTGGGAATACAGACGGAACTAGGTGAACTATAGGTTTAGTTGCTTGGTCTCAACTATACAAAGTTGGTTTGATTTTATATGAGGCTTAATCCACGAGAGTATTCCATTCGGACAAGGTCCCGGGTTTTTCTCGCATTTGCGGTTTCTCGTTAACAAAATCTTGTTGCGTGTTTTACTTTTCTATTCCCGCAATTATAATTGTTTTTTTTATAATTAGAAGTAAAATACACAAACGTTAATTCTATTTACTTGATAGTAATCCTATTGTGTTTGGTTAAGTCCGAACCTTTATCAAGTAAACATACTTCGTTTGTTGTATTGTCTCGATCTTGAATCCATAGTCAATCACACAAGTTATCTTGTTGTCGTATTGTCTCAATCTCGTATCCATAGACGATCACACGAAGTGTGAACCGATTAGTTGTATTGTCTCGACTCAGTCCATAGACAATCATTTTCTGAGAAAGGACTTATAGGTGGAAAAGTTTTAGATTGAGGTATAAATAAGATGCTTGGGAGTCGGAGAGAATGAGGGAGAGATTGGGGAGAAAAGTGATCTAGAAAATCAAGTTGCAAAAAAAAAGACGAAGAACAGTAGATAACCGAGTAAAAATCGTTAAAAACCGTTGTTTATTCTCATCCTTACTTACGTTCTTTCCGCTTGATTAAGTTTGTAACAACCGCTTCGCAACGAATAATTTGAATCGAGACGCTTGCTTTGTAACAAGAGAGTTTGTAATGCTTAAAAAAACGTTGCAAACTCCGTCGCTTTATTATTTTTCACCTCTTGTAAACACTTTTGAGCAATGGATACATATTTGAGCGTGTTTCCAACATGAGGAGCTGAACTCCATTGCTGAGGCGACATAGGAAGCTATTTTTCCAATGAAAAAGTGATATTTCTTATTTATTTAATTTGTGCAATTCTTTTTTATGATTATTTGCTTAGATTAAAAATCAATTTAATGATTTGCTACAATCGTGATTTCTTTTGATAGAGCATGCTTAGCCTAAGGTTTTTGATGTTCTATGCTTTCGATTTACAATTGTTATTCGAAAATCTACTTGTTGCAATAATTTAGAATCAAATTAAATGTATAAATTTCATAATTATAATTATTGGATGAAATCACTTGAAAATTGGTAAATAGTGGAATCTTACCTCAGTATTCTTTTTAACTTGATATCATCTTTGTCTAAGTTCTACTATTTTTAGTTTTAAAAATTAGGTCTAAAATCAACCTTCACAAGTCTAAGAACAACATAATTTTTCCCATTATCTACAATCACATTAATTTTTGGCACCACCGACGCAGACTTGTCTTTAGGTTTAGGTTTCAGATTTTTTTTATTTTATTTTAAGATTTACTTATTTTATTATTTTATAAGTTTTACTTTGGGTATATTTTATTTATTTTTGTTAGTTTTTCTTTTCTTTTCTTTATTTCTTTTTGGACTTATATATCTTGTTTGCTTGCTTGTTTATTTTTAGTTTTTTTTATTTAAAAAAAAACACTCGCACAACATTATTGCGTCGTCAGATTACCAATTTTAGGAAACCTTGTGGAATAGTAAGCTGACCTATGTCGTGGGCTTTGTGAGAGTTAACAATCAAATTCTACAAACTCCGAAGCCTTGTACCTTTGATTGATCTTTGGTTGTAGGTATACTTTGTTGCATTAACCCAAGCATTACCTAAATTAGTGAACCCAAAATTTGCATGTGCACGGATTTTTGCTTTACACTAGTAGTTATACTTGTATATGCTTCGTTGGATATATGTAGGAAACAAACTTGAAGAAAGTGATATTTTTATTTTAGTCCAACCAATTACACAGATTTAGGTGGTACATCTGTTTTTGTTGAAACGGTTAATGAGAATTAGGTCACGGTAAACAAAAACCCTAAGATATCAGATGAAAACTTCTAGAGTAGTAGGTGACCCAGGGTAGTTTTACCACCACTACTATTAAATTTGACATTAAACTCTGGGACAATTGGCATGCATCGATATTTAGGGGTTAGAGAATGAGAACCCGTATACCCACATAAGAAATTTTGAAATAATTTGTAACACGATGAATTATCAGAATGTCTCCAAAGACGTGCTTAGGTTGCGTTTGTTTCCCTTCTCTCTTGATGAGAAACCCAAAGAGTGGTATCATTTCATTCCTTCTAAAACAATCACCGCCTGGGATGGTTTTGTAGAGGTTTTTGTTAAGAAATTCTAACCACACAATAAAATTGTTGTTGTTCGGCAGTCTATCCAAACATTTAAGCAGAAATTAGGTGAAAACCTTCATGATTATGTAGAAATGTTTAATGAACTGTTATACCAGTGTCCACATCACGGCTTTGAGAAATCCCATATCGCCCAAATTTAATATGAGGTCCTTGATAGTCAAACCCGTATGCCGGTAGAAACAATGAGTGATAGAGAATGCACCCATCGGGACCTCGATACATATTTTGAATCGTTTATCGAGTTAGATAAGAAAACTAGGCAGTGGGCTTCAATGAGAGAGCCAAAAATATCTAGGAATCCTATCCATAGGAAGTAGATAGAGTTGATAATGATATCCTTAGGTTTTAGGAAACCTTTAGAGATGAATCAAGGGTCAAACCATGCTAGATATGAAGAACAAACACATGTTCTTTATAAAAACTCTAGGTTTGAAAACCGTCAAAATTTTGACCCATATTCAGAAACCTATAACCCTGATTAGAGAAACCATTCTTATTTTTCTTTGTCTAAAGGACAAAATCAAGGTCAGTCTAGTAAGTCTCAGGTTCCCCCAGGTTCTGGTTATACTAAGATTCCTTTAAGGTCGTGATCGCCATAAATCGTGAGGACAAGAAAATCATAAGTTTAGAGGAGTCTTGTTAGTGCATGAAATTAATTACCTTTAGAAAAGGGATCCCCTTAACCCTTTGGAAGCCCCTCTTAAGAGATGGGGACATAGGTACTAGGCCCAACCCCCTATAGGGTGATGGGCTATCCTAGCTCAAAGGATTAAGTGGAAGAATTGGGCTTCACCTAAGCTAAGAGAGAAGACTTTTTCTTTAGCCCCATAATAACTTTGGGAAGAGGGAAGTGGTAGTTTAGTAATATATTGGTCTTATAGGTACTTATCATAAGAGGAGGAGGAGAGATTGTTATAAAAGGAAATAAAAAGGTACTTAAAGAACCACTCTTAATTTATTTTATCTCTATTAACCTTTCATCATCATGGGAGTACTTGTTTTGATTAGGACTAGTTCCTCCTACCCACTTTTACGCTAATAACATTGCGACCACAGTGGGAGGTTCTTAGTTTCTTATCCAACAAGATGCTCCCAAGCACAGGTCAGGAGGCACGAGTAGATGAAACACTCCTAACCTAGACGATGTAACAAGAGAGCACTCATATGGAGATAGCAACGAGAGGGAACGATCCGGGTAAGTAGTTACCACGCCCATCGTACAAGGCGTAGGAGCACCACCAAAAAGAGGAGAATTAGCCAAGGGAAAGTGTAGTTGCAGGAAATACCACACTACACCCCTCACAAGAATCCATACAATCAAACCATTTTAAGATGAACAATTATAGTTTTTATTGATCAAATTCTCGAATGTTTACAAGATGAAAAGGAAATGAGCTAAAGAATTACAATCACTCTAAACTTTCTCTCTCTTAATGACTTGCTCAACACTCGAAAAGATCTCTCTCTCTGTTAAGCCTGTTCGGCTCTTTATATAGGGTATTACATAGTGGATGACAGCTAAGCTGTCCTTTATTTTCGGATTTGTCTTGCGACACTATCGCGAGTGTACAAATAATAATTCTCGCAACACTCCTAAATCTCGCTAGGTATTCACATCTTTCTTGTGTTCAGGCTGTCGTCATCCATTGCGTCATTTATATTACAAGTCTGCGATATCCTCGCAATGCTGTCGTTTATGGATTTCGCAAGGTATTGGTGTTGCGATATTCTGATCCTACATCTTGCCTCTTCTCATGTCTTCTCTGCGAAGAAGAGAATATCATGAGAACTAGTATTTTCGAAATGCCGCAACTCATTATTTTTTTTACATCTATCTGTATTGACGTGATCTTGTACTCTCTTACAGAATTTATTACACGTATCTTTTCTTCCATTCATTTCTTGACACGTCTTTTTCAACCGTTATTTCTCAACCGTTCACGTCTACTCTTCGCATTAAATGTGTTTATCTTTTCGAGAATTCTTCTTCCTATAAATATTCTTCTCATTCCTTTCTTCTTCTCTTTTACTTTCCCTCCTGCTTTCTCTGGAACCTTTCTTCAACACCTCTCCGTAATTTCCGCTCCTGCTACTGTAAATATTCTTTCTTTTACTTCCTTTGATCTTCGATCTTCTCTTCATTCCCATACTTTGAAAATGGCTCCTTCCGATCGCAGGTATGAAAGTCTTCTGGGAAAAGCTCAGAAAGATTTTGAAGAGAAAGGTTTCACATTATCCACCATTCCCGATCAAGAACCTAAGTCTATTCTTTCTGCCAAACTGTTTGTTGATCATCATTGTAATGATCAAGAAATCATAATTCGCTAGGTCAGATTCTCGCCTGGCCTTCCTGTTCCTCTCTATGACCCTAATCTTCCTTTGTTTTATGAAATTCTTGCTCATACGAAATTCTCATGAGCCATCTATCAATTGAATGGGATTGTATCCGCTTAATGCTTGAGTTCAACCATGGTGCTTGGTAGAGGATCTCTTTACCCAAATGAAGTCGTGGATCCAAATTTGTGGACTTAGAGATATTATTTAAAAAATATACGCTTGAAAGCTTCTTCGAAAACCATGAAGTAATAAATATGAAGAATGACAAAACTCATTTGGGCGCTCGTTTCAAGAGGAAGAAAATGTCGCCAATGATAAAGTACTAATGCAAGACATAGAGCGCATTCTGGCAAGAACAACATTCCTTGTCATTCTAAAGACGATAGATGGTGCGTCTTCCCGTTGGTTCTGAAAGGACCATATATTTCAGGTTCAAATGTGCTCCCTGCGAATCTCGCCAATTATCAACCTTGGGTATTTAACTGGCCCGAGAAAGCGAAAGAGGTATATTTCTTTAAATTTCACTCAACTTATAATCTTCACTCTTTTTTATACCTATTAACCTTCATAAATTTTAGATTATCAAACTTAGGAAAAGTTACAAAAGGAATGCCAAGGAAAGTACTCTAGCGGCACTCCGTTCAATCACGGATGAAGTAAGAAATACTTTCTTTTGTTATTTTGAACAATATTGTTGCCTATGTTTCTTATCTTCATTCGTGTGCGAAGGTTGGTGTTGAAGTTGCTGGTGAACAAGAAATTTACGAGGTCGCGAATATCAAAGGGAAGGGTAAAGGTCCTCTTCGCAAGGGAAAGTCTACTGCCCCACCTTCAAAGAAACGAAAGATTCACTCTCCCTCTCCTTCAAATCCTCAATCTAGCGAAATCTCTGATGATGAAGACAATGATGATGTTGATACTCATCTCGCAAGGGAGGATTTTCCAACTGACTCTTCCATGGCACAACTATCCAAAGATCTTCTCTCGACTCCATGCAAGGGATGGAGATGAACGTATTTCTAATACATGCAAATCCCTTGCGAGTATCTGTGATGCTCCTTTATTAGAAAATGATGATTCTCTTCATGGGGTCTCCAGATCTGTGACTCCCAGTTTTTCAAACTCTCTCGGTGTCTTGGTATGTCTTTATTCCCTTATTTCTTCATAGTTTTAATCTTATATTATCTCTTGTTAATTTCTTCATTTTTCTTCACAGTCCGGGAGAGCTTCCTTCGCTGTTGCCTCAGATCTTGAGAAGAGACGCGATATTCTCGCAAACAAGAATCTTCAACTTCGCAAGAAGAACTAAGAATTGGAAACTGAAGCCCTTGCTCTTCGCAAGAGAAATGAAGAATTTGAAAATGAAACTACTATTCTTCGCGAGAAGACCAAACAACTGGAAGTTGATTCTTCTACTCAGAAGAATAAGATATCTAATCTTCAAAGCGCCAATCAACAACTTTATGGTATGAGACTCTTCCCTTTTTCCTTTATTTTGTTCTCTCATTATCTTCCCTTATCTAACTTACCATTTTCGCAGATGTTTATAATCTTTTTGATGAAGCTATTCATCTTCACTCATTTCCTGAACCTATGGATAATGATGCTCTCCTTGCTCATCTCAACAAGTCTGTAGTAGCAGGATTTCCCACACTACACCCCTTACTCGATTTTGCTTAATTAATCTCTTGAAAGATGTAAGATCAAGAATATTTATTGATTGAATTCATGAAGTGTTTACACAGGAAAATAGAATTACACTTAGAAGTTAAAACACTCTTAAACTTTCTCTCTCCTAATGACTTGCTCCACAATTCCAAAAGATCTCCCCCCTTTACAGACTCATTTAGCCCTTTATATAGGGTAATACATAATGGACGACAAACTAAGCTCCCCTTTATTTTCGAGAATGTCTCGCGAAGTGTCGCGAGATGCACAAACATTCACTCTCGCGACACTTCTTAACCTCGCCAGTCTCACGTCTTCTTTATGTTTTACTTGTCGTTATTCATTGCGTCGTTTATTTTAGCTTCCTACGACTCCCTCGCAGACGCCGTCGTTCATTAATCACCGCGAGCCTTGTACGTTGCGATATTATGATCCTACATCTTGCCTCTTTTTCCTTGAATATTGCTTGAAGAGCGATTTGAAGGAAAAATTCATTGTTGTCATATTCCTTGGTTTCAATTGGTGAAGGAACGAGCAAAAGAATACTTTCCTTGAAAAGTACGTACTTGCCTCTATTCTTTTGCAAAGTTCGGTGCTTCTTTTGAGATATATGGGAAGTATCGTCTCCTATCTCTCCTCATATTTTCTCTTGCGAGGGGAAGAGTATCATGAGATTTTACAATATTGTTTCCTTTTGATTTGCTTATCTTTATCTCATTTGAGTTTTGTACTTTTACACAGATTTTGATTATTAATGTCTTTTCTTGACACGTTTCTTTCAACCGCTTATTCTTGACCATTCATGTCTCTTCGCATTAAATGACCTCGTTTTCCTCGAGGATCTTTTTCCATATATATAGTTTTCTTTTCCCCTCCTTTTCATTCTTTAGTTTCTCTCTGCAACCTTTCTTTGACTCTCTCCTTCCGCAATTTGCGCTCCTGCTCCTGCAAATCTTTTCTTCATCCTTTCTAGCGCTGATCTTGATCTTAATCTCCAACCTCCCATCCATTCCCAGTTGCTTGAGAAGGGTTTTCTCATCAACCATTGATCAAGAACCTTGATAAATGGCTCGCGAGGACTTCCCATTCCTTTATGCAATCTGAGTTGCCATGAAACAATTCTCTCTTGTTTTATCAATTAAGTGGTGATTGTAGCGATGCTTGAGTTCGCGCAGGCAAAGGATCTTTATACCCTAACTCCGTCGAAATCCCAAATTATGAGACTTGAAATAGTTTGTTGAGAAATACAACGTGGAAAACTTTTTTTGAAAATTACGCAGTGATAACTATGGTGAATGTGAAATCTCATTTGGGGCGTTAAGCTGAAGAAGAAAAGGATAATGTCCCCGAAGATAAATTACTCATGCAAGACATTGATTGGCACCCAGCAAATAATACTTCTCCTCGTCATTCCAAAGATGAGAATTGGTGGGTCGTACCCTTGATCTTAAACGGCCCTTACATCGCGGGCTCGCATATTCTTCTGCGAATCTCGCAGGATATCATCCTTGGGAATTCAAATGGCACGAGAAGAAGAAAGAGGTATGTTTCCGACTTCAAATTTTGCTTTCGCAACTTTCTTTCCATAATTCTTTGAGTTTGTGAAATCTTTCGGATAACCGGGTTGAGAAGAAGCTACAAAAGGATCCGTCGGAGGATACTCGACATTGCTTCGATCGCTACGAGTGAAGTAAGAAACACTTCCTTTCTTCTTATTTAAAACAATATTGTTGCCTCTGTTTCTTATCTTTACGCGTATGCGAAGGTTGGAGTTGAAGAAACTATTCTTTGCGAAGATTAAAAGTAAGGGAAAAAATTAAGCTCGCAAAGATAAATCTTCTCCATTATCTAAGAAACGAAAGGCTCGAGTCTTCTTCTCGCCTTAACTCAAGTTCTGATTCTTACGATGATAATGATGATAATACAAACCCATCTTTTTCGAAATAAGGCTCAACCGTGCCAATTCTCCTATGGACCAACTATCCGGCATCTTCTATAATTGTTTCCAAGGAATGGGAGATGCTCCCTAGCTTCTCTTTGTGGGGCTCTCATGAACGTGTGTAATCTTCTTTCTTGGAAGGCAATAATTCATTCAATGGGGTCTCTAGAGTTGTGTCTCGACCTTTTGAATGCACTTGGGTCTTTGGGTATGTGTGCATCATACTTTCTGCTAACTTTAAATTGTTTAGTATATATATGTTTTAATGATTTTTCTATCTTCTTTTATAGGTTGGAAGAACTTCCTTTGTAGTTGCCTCGGATCTTGAGAGAAGACGCAGCAGCCTTGAAAAGAAGAATTCCCAATTGAACAAGAGGATTCGAGAGTTAGAAATTGAAGGCTGCGTCATCTCGCGATAAAGACGAGAGAATTCAAAAGTTAAATCAGAACTTGACTCCCAAAAGGATAAGGTGTCCACTCTTCAAAACGCCAATCAAACAACTTTATGGTATAAAATTTTACCTCCTTTTACTATTTTTATTTTATCACGCATATTGCTACCTAACTTATTACTTTCTTGAGATGTATATAATCTCTCCGATGAGGCTATTCTTCTCCATACATTTCTGATCCTATGGATAATAATCTTCTTCTCGCTCACCTCAACAACTCTTTAAGTAGTTCATCGAACAAAATTAACTCTCTTTCATTAAATGAACTTGGACCAAATATCGTCTTTTAGAAATTGAGCATAGATCTGGTTTAAGTCTTGCCAACCAATTTAAACGAATGTTTCTCGAGTCCCATAAAGAAACCAAAATTTTGAGGAAGAAAATTAGTGACCATATAGATGATAAAGATCGCATTGCTAATAATGGTGCACAGGCATTAGCAACATTTCAAAAAATCTCTCCTTGAATTACAAATTGAGCGAGATGAATTGCTTCGCCAGAATTCCTTGCTTAGTGAGCGAGAAGATCAAATTCGTTCTCTCCTTGTTATAAAAAGTGATTGATTAATTCCGCACGAGGCTGCGAAAATTTTAGATAATGCCGGAAATAACCTAGGTGTTGATGTTAGTCTTCACGCCGAGAGCATACTTCCTTGGTTAAAGATATGATATCGACGAGAGAAGGTTGCTTATTATACCTTATTGCTTCTTATTTAGTAGTATTGCTTGTAAATTGTTAACTTGTTATTTCTTATTTGCGAGAATCGAGAAAAGGCTTGAGGTTAGAATTAGAGAGCTTGAATGCGAAAAAGAACAACTCGCGGAATTTTCAGCGAGAATTGAAGAACTTCGAAACCAGAAAAAAGAACATTTCAGCAAAGACTCTCCCCTTCGCGAGAATAGATATTCCAAGTTGAAGAAACAATTTCTAACGACAGTGGAGAACTTTAGCAATGATGCTGTTCGTTTTCGCAATGGAGGCATGGAGTATGTTTGTAAGGACCACAATATCCCTCTGCATTCATATCCCTGTCTCCTTGAAAAGGTTCTTGAGAATCTGCCTGTCTCGGGCGTTTCGATAGCGAAATTGGCGAAGAAGAAAATTTCGCGATGAGAATAATCATTGAAGAATCGGATGAAGAAGAAGAATCGCCAAAGAGATAACTCTTTTTGTTTTCTTTCTCGCTTGTAATATCTGTACATTTCGTATCCTTATTATAGTGTATTTCTTGGATTTTCCCCTCCGAATTCAATCTTCACTCCCCCTTTTTGGTAGTTCTTCCTTGTAATATAATTGGCTAACATTATTGATGTATAACTCTTTCATGGAAGATGAATAACAATATTTCATCTTTTCCATTCCCATACTTGCCTCACATTATTTATCTTGGATGGAAGATTTTAGTTGTCATCATGTATGTTGTTGAATAATTATTTTATTGTTATTGAAATATATCGTTGCGACAAAGTGCAAGCCCAGCCTTTACACTTTCATGCAATGGCCCATTGACCTTGCCTTATCATTTTTGTGTGGTCTTCCAAGTCGGACCTCCCTAATTAGAGGTCTTCCCTGCCACCTTTCATTGCGACAAAATCGCGGGACGTCTTTACACTTGCATGTAAAGACCCATTGATCTTGCCTTATCATTTTCCAAGTATTTTTGCCTCTGCGGGATATTTTAGTTGCGACAATATGACAGGCCTATATATCCTTGCGAACACATAGCCCCATGACATTGCCGTCGTGCGACGAAATCGCAGGGACGTCCGTACACTTTCATGTAAAGACCCATTGATCTCGCCTTACCCTCGCGTTAGTATTATTGCCTCTGCGAGGATCATTGCACAAATATGACGAGCCTAAATTCTCTTGCGAGAACATAGCCTCATGACATTTAAAGGCTGTTTTGACACCCCCTAATGGAGAGCGTCGCCCTTATCATCTCCCGGTTGCCCCTTCAAGGAGGCGAAACATCGGCCATACAAGACTAGCTCCTCCCATCCGGTCTTAACAACAACGAGTTGTTTTTGCATGACCTCTTATCCCTTATACCTATATGGTTTATGGTTACAAGGCTGCACCCTAAGTGGAGTTTTCTTCGGGCCCGAGTGCAACATATGCCAAGACTTGCCAAGAATGGCAGGGTAGGTTCATCCATCCGGGCACTGCGGCTCAACCGTGTACCTCGGCGCCTTGAGCATACTGACTCCTAAGAAGAGACCCTCGGTCGCCCAACGGTATAACCTACATATATAGTTGGGAATCCAAGGTACCTCTTAGGATAGGCTTTCATGGGCCCCAAATTTCCATGACTCGAGGCTTCGGGAGCGGTGTAACCTTCCCCGAGCCATGTCGAGAGATACCCCCTTATATGGCGCACTTTAGGTCTTACATTTGCCTCTTACGAAATGTTATTCGCGAACTAGGGTGTACGCCATAAGGTTCGTCCCATTCATTTACTCATTCATCTTTGTTAAATCAAATCATTCAATCATTCATGTTTCATTATTTGTTAATATTTGTTTGCGAAGTATTCGCAAAATTCCATTTCATTTGTTGTGTCTTTATCTCTTTCTTAATCGAATTCTCATTTACCCTTGACTGCAAGATTCTCACACATCATTACTTCAATTGCTACTTTGTTGATTATTCACTTCTTATGCCTTTTGTTCCTCATATCCTTCGCTCCTTTATTATCATAACATTACTTTGTTTCTAGGCATTCACCTCGCGAGGTATGTTCGATCCTTACTTCTATAACATCCACCATCAGTTTTCCTTTCTCTGCTCATCTCTCACATGTTGCTTCCAACCCTTTCTTTTGGCATTTCTTTCTTGTGACTTTCTACATCGACCTCATGACATTGTTGTGACTCCTTCCAATCTCACTGTATAATACCAATGCCATTTGGATGTGGAAATTTTATACATTGATGATATGTTGATGCGACTCCCAAGATTTCATGAAGCAATGGCCTCCCAATTAGCGCATTATATGGAGATTCTCGTCGACCACACGAGAATAAGATATCGGTTGATAATCCTTGTAGAGGTATTCTCATGTGAACCTCTCCCTTTGGTTTGTTTGCGGTGCCATTAAAGCCATATATCTTGTATGTAGAGGGGATCAAATCCTCATCTTTTCCTCCCATCGTCTTGTAAGTATGGTAGAAGAGAATATTCACCCGAACTTAGGTGTCGATTAAGATTCGGTTGATTTGACAAACTCACGCCTCATCATCTTCTCCATCAAATTTGGTTTCGGGTTAATCTCTAGTTTCACAACCAACGGGCTATCATGTGTTTCTCTTCCTTTTGGCACTTCATCTGAGAGAAAGAAATAGTCTTGTTTGCCACTTTTCTAGCTTTGTCGTTCTCTTGGAGCTCATTATTTCTTTATCATTAGCATCTCTCGTAAAGACTCTCGAGCACGTTGTCATGAAAATCTTGATTGTGCGATAGGAGTGGACGATAGAGTTGCAATTCAAATTTTTAGCTTTTGTTCCGACCTCTATCACAAATGTTTCCTTTCCTTTGTTGACTTTATTCTGTGCATTTTACGGTGGTGGTGGTAATGTCGGCCTTTTTCTTCTCCCTTTAGAAAGTGATTGACTTCCCTTGATCAATCGTCGAGAATGATTCTCTTTACGTTTCGCGATCGTTTGTTTGATGTCCATGGAAGCGATGGTAAGAACAAAACTCATGACTTATCTTTGGTGGTGGTTCCATCCCCGCGTTCAAGGTCTTTGGTACATCTTCCATCACAAGTATAGCCTCCCGGATCTTTTCCACACTAGCATTCGGTGGAGGCATCTTGATTGGTTCCCATACTATTACTGCGGCTTCTCTTGCCTCCATGGTTATATTGCCTTCGTCCACAGTAAGTTTCTTGCACATGATCTAGCCTTTGAATCTTATTATTCTTTGTTACGGTTATAGTAGTTCCTTTCTTGTTCAAACTCCTCCTGGTCATGGCTTCCCATGGCTACTATCTTCTTGTCCCTCATCGGCCTTCCACGCTTCTTTGTCCTTGCGAAGTGCTCGCCCTTTGTATTGATGAATTGAGGTAACAAGCTTGCGTTCGCGGCATTCGAGTTTGTGTTCGCGACCGGATAAGAATTCATTTCATTGTCTTTCTTAAAAGGCGATGTATTCTTCTGTAACTCTCATGATTACGCCATCGTGATTGTATTTTTGACTCTAAAAATTTGAATGTATAACAAGTTAGTCGCGAAGAGAGCATTCACAAATGAGAGGATGAGATATCTTTCCTCAACCCGGTCTGCCATTCCCATTACACATGGTTCTCCATCTTATTGTCAAGCTGCCTTAAGCTCTCGCCAACCCTTTGTTTCAACCCGAATACATCTTCAATACACAGTCGTGAAGAGTTGTTACTTATGTATGCTCCCGGGAATGTGGCTTGTAAATGATTGAATGACGTGATTGTGTTCCTTGGTAGACCCTCAAACCATTTTAGTGCTTCTCCAATTAGGCTTGATGCGAAATACTTGCACGGTATGGCATCATGATTCTCCATTGCAACATACACCTCATATAGGCCTTGATATCTTTGTCTGCCACGAGTTGTTCCGTCGAAGATGTTTGTTAATGCGGGAGATTGCACTTAGGAGGTATTCCTCCATACGTACTTCTAGCGTGAAGGGATTCTTCGCAGCCCTGCGATGGCTTCATCAATTGTTTCCTTCCTCCTTCCCTTCTATTGTTGACAATCCTCTCATTTCGGCCAGTTCTCTTAAAATTTGTTCATTTGCCTCGGAATTTGATTCTCTTGGTCTTTTAGCTCTGCTTCTCTCCTTCTTCGCTCGTACTGTTTTGACCTTCTTGCTCGTTATTTTCTTCTCTCCTTTCCTGCGGCCCCGCTCTTCTTCGTTTCTTTCCTCAATTCGCACGCCATTATATCGGTTGTTCTCTCTTCTTGGCTGTCTCTCGGCTCTCATCGCACCCTCTCATATTCTTCATTAATATTTGTTGAGTACCCGATTACATTTCCCTTCTTCTTTCGCATCGGATTGCTTCTTCCATCTCTTGATTTTCCATTACTGCTCTTATCCTTTCTCTCTCGCGAGCCAGCGGCGCTTGTTCAATGTAGTGTCTCTCGATGTCATCCTCGATTTCTCGGTTTCTTCTCAATTCTTCTCTCCAGGTGCAAGATTATTCTCCCTGGGTCATTCGGTTCTTGGAGTTGCATGTTTCCTTGATTTTCCCTATTAAAGCTCATTTTGAAGATTTTCGAGGTTGAGGAATATAACGATCTTATTTCCCTCTTCTCCTTCGGATTTTGTGTTTCTTCCTCGGTACTTTAAATTTGGTAAAACTCTCCTTCTTTCTTCCCTATTCGATCTTGAACTTGATCTCACGCTACTTCTAGATCTCTATTTTGCAACCTCATATTTTCCATCCTCAATTCATGATTTGTCTTGTCAAGTTTGCTCGTTCTTACGCCTCTAATAAGTCTCTCTTCGTGTATTGTTTGTCTCAATCTTTCTAATCTTTGCGATTTCTTCGTTTTCTCCATTCATTCCTTGCTCTCCTTGTCCATTGTTCCGGCTTCTTGCTCCTCTTCTCTCTCGTCTTGAATCGAGACCTCAAGTATGTACACTTACTCTATCATAATCCACACCGCGTTTGCTCTCGGGGAGATCGGTGGTTAGTTTTGATCTTCTCCATCATTTCTCATATTCATCCTTGATGATTCTCTGTTTCATTCCTCCTTTCTCCGACAAGTCTCCCACTTCTTCTTACAATCGTTGGTTGCCCTTGTACATTTCTTCTTCTAGCCATTTTCTTTTCAATGAATTCTTGAGTATCTTCTCCAAATCTTTTCTCTGTTAATCCAAATTCCTTCCAATTTCTACGTCAATCTACCCTCAGTCTCTCCTGTTTCTAGCGCATATGTAGTAGCGAGATTTCCCACTACACCCCTTACTCGATTTTGCTTAATTAATCCTTTGAAAGATGTAAGATCAAGAATATTTATTGATTGAATTCATGAAGTGTTTACACAGGAAAATAGAATTACACTTAGAAGTTAAAACACTCTTAAACTTTCTCTCTCCTAATGACTTGCTCCACAATTCCAAAAAGATCTCCCCTCTTCTGGACTCATTTAGCCCTTTATATAGGGTAATACATAGTGGATGACAGCTAAGCTCCCTTTATTTTTCGGAATGTCTCGCGAAGTGTCTTGAGATGCACAAACATTCACTCTCGCGACACTTCTTAACCTCGCCAGTCTCACGTCTTCTTTATGTTTTGCACATGTCGTTATTCATTGCGTCGTTTATTTTAGCTTCTTGCGACTCCCTCGCGACGCCGTCGTTCATTAATCCCGCGAGCCTTGTACGTTGCGATATTATGATCCTACAAAGTCTTTTGATAGTTTTTCAAATAACAAGATTAAATCCCTTCCTCTAAACAAACTTTAATCCAAATTCCGTCTCTTAGAACTTGATCATAGATCTAGTTTAAGCTTAGCCAACCAATTTAAACGTCTGTATCTTAGTTCTAGAGAGAAAATTAGTTCTTTAAGGGGAAGAAAATTAGTGATCTTATAGATGACAAAGATCGCATCGCTAGTCAAGGTGCTCAAGCATTAACGAAATTCCAAAACTCTTCTTGAGGTTCAAGTTGAAAGGATGAATCCATCCGCAAAAATGCTATACTTAGCGAAAGAGAGAATAAAATTAGCTCCTTCTTCTCATAAACAAGTGATGATGAATTCGCTTGGGCTGCGAAGGTTCTAGATGACGCCAGAAATAAATTAGGTGTTAACGTTAGCCTTGGTGTCGAGCATACGGCCTTGATTAGGGATATGATTTCGATAAAGAAGGTTGTTAATTATTCTCCTTTATTTTATCGTTTGTTTTTATGAAGCTGTCATTAAGTTGCTAATTCATTGTCATATGTTCGCAGGTTTGAGGAGAGATTTGTAAAAGAATTGAAGAACTTGAATCGAGAAAAAGCATTTCCATGAAAGGACTTCTCTCTTCGAAATGACAAATATTCCAAATTACTGTAGCGAATTTCAAAAATGATGTTGTTCTCTTTCGGAATTAGACTATTAAGACAGTCTTCTTGACGAAATCCCTGAGAATATGCCTTCTTTGAATATCTCCGATAAATGACGCTAAGAAAGAAGAATCGAGATGAAGGCGAAGAAGTAGAAGAATCGATGAAGACGAAGAAAATGAAGAAGAAGAATCAAACAAGAAATATTTCTTTTTTCTTTTTTTCTCTTTTTGTAATATCCGTACATTCCTTCTTTTAATCTTCTATTTTTATAATCTTTTCTCACAATTTCTTGGATCTTGAAATATTAGCTCTACCTTTGTTGTTCCTTTCTGCACATGTTAAAAGAACAATTCTTTTTTGCAATATAGTTAGTCAATATATTATCAACCTTTGCGCAAATCTATCATATGAAGACAAATAACATATTTTTATTTTATACATTCCCATACTTGCCTCTGTTATTTGCGTTCAAATGAGAGATTAAGCAAGTTATTTTCAAATAATGATATGTATTCATGTCACAATCTCGCATATTTATTCTTTCTGAATTTTCGCAAGTAAATATTTCTTGATTTCTTCCAAGATTTCATTTTTTTTTTATATGTGGTCTTATTTTGCCTTCCTAGTTAAAGGTCTTACTGTGCCACCTCTTGTCATTGCGACAAAATCGCAGGACGTCATTCTTGAGGATTCCCCCATTTAATTTCTCCCTTCTCCAGCAAGTCTCCTACTCCTTCTAACAGTCGTTGGTTGTTTTGATGCATGTCTCCTTCTAGCCATCTCTCAATTTCAGTAAATTGCTGAAAATTATATGAAATTCCTTCCCTATTACTCCAAATTCTTTCAAATCACGATGTCAATCTTCACTCTCCCTTTTCTAGCGCCATTATGTAGTTGAAGGAAATCCCACACTACACCCCTCACAAGAATCCATACAATCAAACCATTTTAAGATGAACAATTATAGTTTTTATTGATCAAATTCTCGAATGTTTACAAGATGAAAAGGAAATGAGCTAAAGAATTACAATCACTCTAAACTTTCTCTCTCTTAATGACTTGCTCAACACTCGAAAAAGATCTCCCTCTCTCGTTAAGCCTGTTCGCTCTTTATATAGGGTATTACATAGTGGATGGCCTAAGTCAGTCCTTTATTTTCGGATTTGTCTTGCGACATTATAGCGAGTGTACAAATAATAATTCTCGCAACACTCCTAAATCTCGCTAGGTCTTCACATCTTTCTTGTGTTCAGGCTGTCATCATCCATTGCGTCATTTATATTACAAGTCTGCAATATCCTCGCAATGCTGTCGTTTATGGATTTCGCAAGGTATTGGTGTTGCGATATTCTGATCCTACAGAAAGAAAATCGCTGAAACATGCAGACATGATGTTTTGGAGCTGCAGAAAGAGTTGGACGCGTCTATCAAAAGACAACACGAGTTACATGGATTAATGAAGCGAGCAAGGGAGCAAAGCGTGACAATGTCTAGAGTAGTTAGCGCTAAAAACACCATCCCAGGAGTAACCAAGGACACGATTACAAGGTACCTAGAAACAAATTATCGAGTGACAAAGCACGATGTTTACGATTCGTTGGATCCTCCATACTCCTTGGAGGTTGTTGATTATCAATACCCTGAAGACTACACATTACCCAAGTTTAAAACCTATGGAGGAAGAGGAAACACGCGAGAGCACGTGAGATGTTTCGTATCGGCAATAAATGCCTATGCCCAAGACGAAAATTTGTGCATGAGAGAATTTCTAAAGTCGTTGACAGACACTACTTTACATGGTACGATATCTGAAGTCGGGGAGCATTGAGTCATGGACCGCTATGGTGCAACTTTTCTTGAAGAAGATTTACTCCACCCAAAAGAGGGTCACTGCTATCGATCTAGGGAGATGTACGCAGTGGGTAAGAGAAGAAATCGGAAAATACATCACGGCTTCAGAAATTTTGTGTTGGATGTCACAAAGATGTCACAGAGGAACGCCTAGTAGAAATCTGATCGGAGGAATGAACGCTATCTTCAAATTAAATTTAACAAACTTTAAATTCCAAACCTTTGTCGAGGTTGGAAAATATGTAGCCCGAATATCCGATTGTGCTGATGTTATGAATCTAGGAGGAGCTGGGAATACTTGGCAACACTCGAAAACACCGTGTCCGCACCATATCTGGTCGACCTCGGACATTTAATGACAATGGGAAAGGAACATCCTTCTTTAACTCGTATCGAGCACAATCAGGAAGAAGAGGATCAAGGACGGACGAAGGAAGATCAAATACTCCACCCCCTCTCCCTAGCAGTAAAGAGAAAATAATGGGACTTCTGGACTAATGGGTAACAAACAAAAAAGAAACTTTACCTCCAGTCGCGGTAAAGCCCACTGCAACAGATAAAGCTCACGAACGATATTGTCATTTCCACAGAAGAGTACACCGTCCGACCATGGAGTGTTTTTCCCTCCGATACACTGTTCAAATGAAGCAAGTTAAAAGGGAGTTGGAGATAGTGAAATCAATCTATAAACAAAGACCCCCTTCCTCAACACCAAGTGATGATGATTTCACACAATTCAACGGATGGAGAAACCTGGAGACCTTGGGAAGATGCGAGAGAAGAAGAGGCGTACGAAGCATCTGAGACAGCGGCCTTTTCCAATACAAACGAAATCGCCAGAAAATTCGTGCAAACCGTCCTAGCACAAAAATTCTTTGATTCTTTAGGTTTAGTGAAAATCAAACCGGGAAGCATCAAAAGTTATTGCTGCGATAGCTCACAGGAAAACCATACGACCCAACACCTAAAGGAGCCATAATCTTTCTGAGATAAAGATATCTCACAATCCAAGGGGAGCACCTCGGCCATTTGTACAGATGATACCATAATTAACAAGCAACAACTCAAGAGAGCATTCGTGGACGAGGGAGCTTCACTCAATCTAATTTCACTGCATACACTAGATCTGCTTGAGGTACCACAATCGGCAATAAATATGTATGCGACAATGGTAAGAGGAATCGGAGGGCAGACTCAGACGACAATTAGAATAGTTCATATGGTAATGAAGATCGGATTAGAGCACTCACACCCTTCTATGTACTCAAATATGATACCACGTTCCATGTGTTTTGCGGTAGAGGATGGTTATTAAATCATAAAATAGTAGCGTCTACCCATCATCAATGTGTCAAGACTAATATCGGAGGCAAGTAGTTCTGCATTCCCGCCACGAGTAATCCCTTAGGACCAGAATAAGCTTACATGGCAAATGCAGATTCTACACACAGCCTACCATCGACTGTGAAGCCCAGCCGGAACACTTAACACCTCTACCAAAATGGGAGGAACTTCAACAAAAGAACAAGTGAAGGAAAAAACGAAATCGGATTCAAATCAGTCGTGGATGGGACCCATCTGCAAGAAACAAGAAGGCGAAGGTTAAAGCGAATAATGCCCAATTTAAACTGGTTCTCACGACGAGGAAGGAGGACATGTATACCGCTTTATAGTAATTAGCAGGGAGGTCTCCCGCAGTCGACTATTGCGCAATGTCATCGATAGATGAAAAATGATGCAGATGTACCTTACACAATAGACGGGCATCATAAGGAAGCTGATTCGTAAGTCACGGAGGAGGAAGTGATGAAACAATTACCCGAAGACGGAGTAACTACCGATCCAACACCTGACAGACTCGAAGAAATAAATCTAGGTTCAGTGAAGCATCTGTGCTACCTACATATCAGATAAATACTTGCAAGGAGAAGAGAAAGAACATATACTTAATTTGCTTTGTGAATATCAAGATGTGTTTGCGTTCAAATATGATGAAATGCCTATTCCGGATAGTAGCATGATCGCTTAAAACTTGGTCGTATCTTACGAATATAAGCCAGTCAAGCGAGAGAAGTCGCAGCTTTTCCTAGGATAAGATGAGCTAGCCATCAATGAAAAGGTGGAGAAGTAACTCGAATCAAAATTTATTTAAACTATTCAGTACCCACATGGATAGCCAATATCGTCCCAATAACAAAGAAGAATGGGAAAGTTCGATGTTGTGTCGACTATCGAGATTTGAATCGGGCATACCCTAAAGATGATTGTCCAGTACCAAATATAAATATATTGGAGGATAACACGTGCGGTCACAAAATTTTTTCTTTCATGGATGGCTTTAGTGGTAATAACCAAATCAAAATGGCTGTAGAGGATGCCCACAAGACAGCTTTTCAGACGCCGTATGGATTTTCTATTATGTCGTGATGCCCTTTGGATTAAAGAACGCAGACGCGACCTATCATAGAGCGATGGTAGCTATTTTTCACGATATGATGCATCAAATAATCAAAGTCTATATATATGACATTGTGGTAAAGTCGAGGGCCCAAGGAGATCACTTAGATCACTTAAAGTGCGTCTTTGATAGGTGTAGGAAATATCGCCTCAAAACTAATTCGCTCAAATGTGCATTTGGTGTGACCTCTGGCAAGTTTTTGGGATTTGTGGTTACTGACCAAGGAATACAAGTCGACCCAAGTAAAGTAAAGGCGATAACCACTATAACTAAGCCTGTGAATGTGAAGGAATTACAGGCTTTTGATGCGTGTCGTAGGTGCAATCAAATTAATCAATATTTCCACTCAATTAAAAATAATATAATGGAAGTCAAGTTCGTTCCCACGAGGAGCAAGAGATTCTAGTTGTAAAAATTGTCACAAAAGGGGGTGTAAAAAGCAAAAGAAAATAAACAAATGCGATTAAAAAAAAGATAAATGTTGAAAGCAATAAGAGATACAAGATCAAGGAATCCTTCTTCGTTACGAAACAATGAATCAAGTTATGTTCTTTTCTACTTGTTATTAGTCACAAATTATCACCAAGTTGGTAGTAGGTAAAGCGCCTAATCTTATTTCCTTTGTGCTCTTATCTTCATCGATCTTTGTTTGTTTTGATTCCAAATGTGCTAAACCCTAAATCCCTTGAATCTTCATACTATCATATGAATCTGGATAACGGAAGTTCTCGCCATGCATAAGAAACATCAAGACTGGGCTTCTTTCATTTAACTAAAATTTCCAAACTGATTCTATTTACCAAACCACCTGATGAACTTTTAGTAGATCACTCTAGATGTAATTTAAATAAACGCATTAAGGTTTATGAACTTATTAGGTTAATATTAGTAGTTAGACTCTTAGATCAAGGTCTACTTGCTAACGTTGTTTTCACACACAATTGCTACAGCCACGAGGAATCCCTCATGAAGGTCTCGTGTTTGCTACTTATGTAAAGAGTCAAGAAACGATTACTTATCCCCTAACTTTCACTAGCTTTAGATCAAATTAATAAATCAATTTAGTTGGCCACCCAAACAATCTATCAATCAATCATGAATGTCATTAAGATCATTCCTATTAGTAAAAACAACGATAATTATGTGAAAAACTTCAAGATAGAATTGAAAACAAAACTTAAATCATATTAAGAACTAGAATTCATCCTCAATCAATAATAAAATTAGCTACTCATGTTAAGGAGTTCACACAAAGAATAAGAAAAGAAAAGTGTTGTGTGTGTAGAGATGTGTGTAAAAGATGTAGAAAACTTTCTATTTATAGGCCAATATTCTCCAAATCTTCCAAGGAATAGAATCCTTTTCCTTTAGCAATTCAATTTCCAAATCCAAGCCTTTCTCAACTCTTCCACCTTCTCTTTCCAAATTTGAGTCCAATTCTCCATCCAATTCCTAGTCCAAGTCTTCACACCCATGAGAGAAATCCATAGAAAATTTCGAATTTTTGCTCACGAAAAGGTATTATGGCGGGAATTCGGAACCCCGTCATCAAAGCCACCTGAATCCTCTTCTTTGTCGGCGGAATATTCCGTTTAGATTCTTTATATATAACAGTTGACTAACGGTCCTTAGTTAGTTGAAGGGTCAAGGGATGAGTCGGTCACTAGTTAGGTGAAGTGGTCGGGCAGTGGCTAACTCGTTGTGGTCTTGGCCAAGTTATTGCTGACTTAGGTAAGTGCTTGACCATGATGGTAGGAATTTCACACTTTGTTCTTCTGCCCGGATGGTCATTTGTTTTGCATTCACTTTCTTACGAGCTCCCGGTTTCCAATTATTCACAACCAACACCATGCCATATCGGTACCACTTGCACACACTCTGCAAAACCACCACCAAACACAGACAGACCCATTCAAACTCCGAACACCTCCTTCGCTTCCTTGTCACCACCAGTCTGTTGCGCTTATTGTATCTTCCTGCATTGTTCCATGGCAGCAACTAACACCATTTGCACCGGAGCCAGAACCAGCTTGCTCCTTTAACTCAACGATAAATAAGCCATAGCACCTCAAACCCATGAAGCCATCCGCGACTCATGTACCTGCCTCTATTTCAGGCAGTTCCATACACACCCATTCACCGCCAAGCTCCAACCCAGTTCAAAGCCCATCCAATTCTTACTTTCCTCCCGATGCTTCAATCGACACAATGACAACCACATTTTCAATGCACATCTCGAGATCCCCGACATACATCTAAAGCCTGCAATTCCACCTTCTAAGCCTTCTTGTTATCTCAACAAAGCATCATACGTGGCTCCGGCTGAAGATGAATTCCCTTCTTTGCTCCATTCTTGCAGTTGCACTCAAATCCGCAACCTCTACAGCATCTCCCTAAATCTTCATCTCAATCCTTCTCGTGTAAAGACCTCACTTTTTCACAATTCAATCCATCACTCTTCTTCCTGAACTCATTGCTTGCGTGACATCACCTCACAACCATTCGGTCCTCCTCCCCGTAATCGGCAATCAATTACCACAATCTCTTCTTCAATTCAACTTCAAACATACTTGACATCCCGTGCCTGCCAATTCAAGCACTACTAAAACCACCAACACCAGTTTCTCCTTCATCTCTAATTGCAGCTGCTTCAATTTCACTACCAACAGATGCTTCTCAATCAACTCAATATCAAAACCCAGCTCCTGAGATTCTCTCAAATCACTCACCGATTTCTTCCAATCTCGAACTCATCTCAGATTTAACAGCAGCTTCAATTTAGAGATTAACCCATTTTTTTGAACATCAACAGATTCACCACTGCATCATGAACTCGATCGACATCAATAATTCGGATCAAACCCTCGATTTACAGCGTCACCAAACTCTTCTTCCATCTACTGAGTTCGACGGCAACAGCTGATAAACATTCAGCTCTCAATCTCTGAATCGCACCATCAGCAATGAAATCACAAACCCATCTTCAAACCCTAACCTTCTATTTCATCGATCTGTTCTCTCGATTCTCGATATACTTCAGCTCATCTCGATTTGATTTCCTCCTCTTGGTTTCATAACAGCAGCCATAGCTGCTTTTAAATTCAGGTGAAAACGAAGAATGAGAGAAATCGATTTTAGGGTATAGGCATTAGGTGGATATTCACCACCGGTCACCTTGATAAGGGATAACTCCGATATTTGACCCTTAACCTCGGTGAGGCTGCGTCTAGTAATCCTCCCAAAAGAGTTTCCCCTTAACCTTAACAAAGGCTCAGGATAGTGTTCACCCTGGAATTGACAAAATTGCCCTTTTTGCTCAAATTGAGTGATTTCTTCTTCTTTTCCTCCGTGCGACTCCAAAGTAGCTATAAAACTCAAAACAAACGTAAAATACATAATTTACAAGAAAAAATAGCAAAGAAAGCATAAACAATATATAGTAAATAGGATGTATTCTACACCCTATCAGCTTTCATCGGAAGAATCTCATATGTTAGAAGATTTATTCCTGGATTAGCCCAATTGTTATGCCTTTCTCGCCACTTGCTAAGAAAGAACAAGCGTTTTGAATGGGGGATGAACAGCAAAATGCGCTCCGTAAACTTAAAGAGTGTTTGATCAAGCACGCGCGCGTGTTACGACCACCCATCAAAGGAGTACCTCTTTACTTGTATACTGCGTTCACAAATTTAGCGATTTGAGCGCTTTTGGCTCAAGATCTCGGAAATGACCAGCTTTGTCCGATCTACTACATCAGTCGGGGACTCAAAGAAGCGGAATTTAGATACCCAAGAATAGAGCAAGCATGTTTGGCACTCATGTATGCTACGCAAAAATTTAGATCCTACTTGTTAGCTCACGAAATTATAGTAGCTTCAACGGCAATCTTTTTACCTACCTAGACACAAAACCAATTCTAACCGGAAGGACAACTCGCTGGTTACTGCAGCTATCTGAATTCGAGTTGAAGTATCAACGACCTAAAGGGATCCGTGGATAAGCGATTACGGACTTGCTTGATGCATTTCCAGGAACGAATGCAGCGGAAACAATTACGAAATACCTAGTGAAATCGCAGAGGTGTAAGAAGAAAATTGATGGGTAATGTTTTTCGATGGATCATCGTACGACTCTCATGGGGGGCTGGAATTGTATTTAAAACACTCGCACAAGACTTGTTGTCATACGCTTTCAAGATAAAATGTGAAAGGAGTATGAAGCTCTGATCTTGGGACTACGACTCGCGGAAGAACTTGATCGGGAGCAATAAATGTGAAAGGATATCCTAAGATTGTAGTTGCAGGAAATCCTACACTACACCCCTCACAAGAATCCACACAACTAAGACATTTGAAGATGAATAACTATGATTTTTATTGATTAATTCCTTGAACGTTTACAAGATAAATGGAAAAGAGCTAAAGAAATTACAATCACTACAAACTTTCTCTCTCCTAATGACTTGCCCAACACTCGGAAAAGATCTCTCCTCAATGAGTCTCTCGACTCCTTATATAGGGTATTACACATTGGATGGCGGCTAAGCTATCCTTTATTTTTGGGAATGACTTGCGAAATATCGCAAGTGTACAATTATATAATCTCGCAACTATCCTAAATCTCGCTAAGTCTTCACATCTTTCTCGTGTTTTGCTGTTAGTCATTCATTGCGTCACCTATATTACTCATTTGCGACACTTTCGCAATATCGTCGTTTATTGATCTCGCGAGGTGTTGTTGTTGCGATATTCGATCCTACATCTTGCCTCTTCTCATGTCTTCTCTGCGAAGAAGAGAATGTCATGAGAATTAGTATTTTGAAATGCCTCAACGGTTCATCTTTTGCGTTATGATCCCGTACTTTCCTTGAATTTATTACACATGTTTCTTCTTCCGCTCTTTTCTTGACACGTCTCTTTCAACCATCTTTCTTGACCATTCACGTCTCTTCGCATTAAATGCATTTATCTTCTCGAGAAATTTTTCTATATATAGTTTTCTTCACCTTCCTCTTCTTCTTTTTACTTTCTCTCTGCAAATCCTCTTGATTCTTCCTCCGCCATTCACGTTTCCTAACTCAGTAAATCTTTCTTTTCTTCTTTCTTTTGATCTTTAACTGTCTAATCATTCCCATACTCTGAGAATGGCTCCACCTGGTCGTAGATATGAAAACCTTTTGGATGAGACTCAAAACAATTTACAAGAGAAAGGTTTCACCTTGTCTACTATTCCCAATCAAGAATCTTCATCTATTCTTTCTGCAAAGTTGTTTATGATCATCATTGTGATGATCAAAAAATCATAATCTCGCTAGGTCAACTTCTCGAAGGTCTTCCCATTCCTCTCTACAATCCCGAACTGCCCTTGTTCTATGAAATCCTTGCTCATGAGAAATTCTCGCGAGCTATTTATCAATTAAGTGGTGATTGCATCCGTCTAATGCTTGAATTCTCCAATCGTGGCGTCGTGAAGGATCTCTATATCCGATAACGTCGAGAGAGATCCTAAATTCGCAAACTTAGAGATAGTCATGACAAGTACTCGAGAGAAAACTTTTTGAAAATTATGAAGCGATAAATATGAAAAATGATAAATCTCATTTGGGTGCTCGATTGAAAAGAAAAGAGAACGTTCCAGACGATAAGATACTCATGTTAGATACTGATTGGCACTCTGGCAAGAACAATGTTCCTCGCTACTCTAAAGATGAGAAGTGGTGTGTCTTTCCACTATTTTTGAACGGACCTTACATTTCAGGTTCCAATGTACTCCCGCGAATCTCGCAAATTATCACCCTTGGGTATTTAATTGGTCGAGAAAGCAAAAGAGGTATACTTCCTAACTTTTACTTATTTTACAATCTTCATTTCCTCTTATATCTAATCTCGCGAATTTTTTAAGATCACCAAATTGAGAAGGAGCTACAAAAGAAATCCAAAGGCGAGTACTCTGGCGATACTTCGTTCAATCACGGATGAAGTAAGAAATATTATTCCTTATTATTTTTAACAATATGGTTGCCTCTATTTCTTATCTTCATTCGTGTGCGAAGGTTGGCGTTGAAGAGAATGATATTTCTGAAGCTGCGAAGGCTAAAGGCAAGAATAAAATCACTCTTCGCAAGGATAAATCTTGATCCATCTTCTAAAAAATGGAAAATCCATCCCTCTTCTCACTCTAATTCCCAAACCAATGAGAACTCGATGAAGATAATAATGAGGTTGATACTTCTTTTGCGAAGGAGAATCGGTCGATCGAAACTGCTATGGCGCAACTGTCTAGTGTTTTCTCCGATTCTATGCAAGGAATGGGAGATGATCGTTTTTATGCTACTTGCGAAGCTCTCGCAAAATATCTGCGATGCCCCCGCTAGCGAATAATGATTCTTTTCGTGGGGTTTCCGGGACAATGACTCAGGTTTCTTAAATGCACTTAGTGCCTTGGTATGTTCATATTTCTTTATTTCTTTGTGATTTCGATTATAAACCTTATCTTAACAATTTCTTTACTTTCCTTTATAGTCCTGGGAGAGCTTCCTGTTGTTGCCTCGGATCTCGAGAAAAGGCGCAACAATCTTGAAAGAAAATCTTCAACTTAAGGAGAAGAACAAAGGATTAGAAGTTGAAGTTGTGACATCTCGCAAGAAGAATGAAAATGAGATCGCCGCTCTTCGCGAAAGAATTCAACAGTTGGAAGTCGAGTCTTCTACCGGAAAAAGAATAAAATATCTACCCTTCAAAGTGCTAATCAAAGAACTTTATGGTATAAAACTCTTCTCTTTTTATTCGTTTCTACTTTGTCATTTATTTTTCTTTGCCGACTTATCATTTTCGCGAGACATTTATAATCTTTCCGACGAAGCCATCCTTCTCCATTCATTTCTGAGCCTATGGATGATGATGCCCTTCTCGCTCATCTCAACGAATCTTTAAGTAGTTCTTCAAACAAAATTAACTCTCTCTCGTTAAATGAACTTCGAACCAAATTTCATCTCTTAGAAATTGAGCATAGATCTAGTTTAGGTTTAGCCAACCGATTTAAACGTCTATATCTTAGTTCCCACGAGAAAAATAATATTCTAAGGAAGAAAATTAGTAGCCTTATAGATGACAAGGATTGCATTGCTAATCAAGGTGTACAGGCATTAGCGAAATTCCAAAAAACTCTTCTTGAAGTCCAAATTGAACGAGATGAATCTCTTCGCCAAAATGCCGTACTTAATGAGCGAGAAAATCAAATTCGTTCACTTCTTGTCATAAATAGTGATGATGAATTCGCTTGGGACGCAAAAAGTTCTAGATAATGCCGAAATAACTTAGGTGTTAACGTCGGCCTTCATCTTGAGCATGCTTGCGCCTTGGTTAAAGATATGATTTCGACGAGAGAAGGTTGTTTCTTTGTTCTTCATTACTTTACCACCTCTTTTTTGAAAACTGCTATTAAGTTCTTTGACTCATTGTCATTTGTTCGCAGAACGAGAAGAGGTTTCAAACTAGAATCAAAGAACTTGAATCGAGAAAGCACAACTTGCAAAGACTTCTCTCTTCGCAATGACAAATATTCTAAGTCAAGAAGCAACTACAAACCATGAGCGAATTTCAATAATGATGTCAGTTTCGCAATCAAACTATTACAAGTTTGCGATGACCATAGTATTCCTCTTTCTTCATATCCTTGTCTTCTTGATGAAGTTCGAAAATATGCCTTCCTTAGACGTCTCGATAGTGATGCAAGCGAAGAAGAGAGTCGATTAAAGAGTCGATGAAAAGAAGAATGAATTGAGAGATAGCTCCATTTTCCTTTTTCTCTTTTGTGATATTTGTACATTTATCCTTATAGCCTTCCATTTTTGTAATCACTTATCAGAATCTATCATATGAAAATAAATAACAAGTTTTTACTCTAATCATTCCCATACTTGCCTCGTTATTTATTTTCACATGAGAGATTATATCGATAATCTTTAAGTAATAATACTTCTTATTTTCGCAATTCTTTGTTGCTAACCTTCACAAATAAATGAAGAAATATAGCCGCCGCTGCAAGCTTATTTTCTTACTCAATTTCTTGTGTTGTCTTATCTTCATTTATGTTGAAATTCATTATTGCGACAAGATCGCAGGGACGTCTTTACATTTTCATGTAATGACCCATTGGTCTTGCCTTATCATTGCTCTTGTGTGGTCTTATTTTGCCTTCCTAGTTAAAGGTCTTATTTTGCCACCCCTCATTTTTGCGTCAATATGACAGGTCTAAATATTCTTACGAACATAAAGTCCCATGACATTGCCGTCTTGCGACAAAATCGCAGGACGTCTTTACACTTTCATGTAACGACCCATTGATCTTGTTTTATCATTTCTTTAGTATTTTTGCCTCTGCAGGATATTTTTATTGCGACAATATGACAGGCCTAAATATTCTTGCGAACGTAAAGCCCCATGACATTGCCGTCTTTGCGATTTAAATCGCAGGACGTCTTTACATTTTCACGTAATGACCCATTGATCTCGTCTTACCCTCGCGTTAGTATTATTGCCTCTTCAGGATCATCACACAAATATGACAAGCCTAAATTTTCTTGCAAAAATAGAGACTCATGACATTTGCGTCTTAAGACACTTATCAACTCCCTAATGGAGGGTGCCGCCCTTATCATCTCCCTGGTTGCCCCTTCAAGGAGGCGTACATAGGCCATAGAAGACTAGATCCTCCCATCCGGTCTTAACAACAACCAGGTTGTTTTGTGACCTCTTATCCCTTATACCTATAGGGCTTATGGTTACGAGACTGCACCCTAAGTGGAGTTTTCTTCGGCCGAGTGCGGATGTGCCAAGACTTGAAAAGAATGGCCGAGACACTTCAAATGCCCTGTGCACTCTTGGCTCAACCGTGTACCTCGGCGCCTTGGTCATACACTCGACTCCTTGGAAGAGACCTCGGTCGTCCAACCGGGGTATATCCTTATATATATAGTTGGAAATCCAAGGTATCTCCTCCGGATGGGCTTTATTGACCCTAAATTTTCATGACTCGGGTTCCGTGGGCGGTGTAACCTTTTCCCCGAGCCATGTCAAGAGATACCCCTTTATATGACGCACTTTAGGTCTTACATTTGCCTCTTGTGAAATATCATTCGCGAACTAGGTGTACGCCATAAAGGTTCGTCCCATTCACTCATTCTTTCATTTCTATCAATTCTTGCAATCATTCATTAATTTTTGATTATTTCTTCTCATTATCTATGTGAAATTATCACATAATCTTGCTTCATTTGTTGTGATCTCGCTGTAATTATTTAACCAAACTTTCGTTATATTCATGAATCGCGAGACTTTCGCGTACTCCTTCCTCGATCATCATATTCTTTGTACTTTTGACATATCTTTGTCACCCCAAACACATTTTTTTTTACACAACTCTAAAATCAATTATTTATTTCTTACACTTCTTACTCCTGTTGCTCTCTGTTTCTTCATTCAAATTCCCTGATATTTCCTTCCCTTTTGCGAGATCGTCGCAATTTCCAATTGTTTTCAAGCATTGGTTTCGCAATATATCTTCATCTCTTACTTCTATTGTGTCCACCATCAGTCTTTCTCTTCTTTGTTCTTCTTTGATATTCCGCTTCCAATTCTTCTTTTGAGCAGCCCTTTCCTCGCAAGACTCCACATCAACTTCATAGCACTTTTTGTCCCTCATCCCAATCTCCTTTTATAACTCCAACACCACTGGGATGAGGAAATTTGATGCACTGGTGGTAAGTTGATGCTACACCCAAGATCTCATGTAACCAAGGTCGCCTAATTAATGCATTATAGGGGGATTCCACATCGACTATGCAAAACAAGATTTCAGTTGATAATCCTTTTAGTGGTATTCGCATACGAATTTCTCCTTTAGGTTTATTGGCAGTACCATTAAAACCATAAATTTTATAGGTTGAAGGTATCAAGTCTTCGTCTTTCCCTCCCATAATCTTGTAAGTGTGGTAAAAAAGGATGTTTACCGAGCTTCCAGTATCAATTAAGATTCTATTTATTGCCCATGAATTTTCTGCCCAATCATCTTCATCATCAACAGGTTTTGGGTTAATTTCCAATCTTACCACTAATGGACTGTCATGCATCTCGCCACCCTCAGGTACCTCTTCTGCGGTAAAAGAAATAATCTGCGTTTGCCATTCTTTTAGTGGTGATATCTTCGCGATGTTCATTACTTCTCTATTGTCAGCATCTCTTGCGAAAACCCTACTGAGAACACTATCATGAAAATCTTCGATTGTCTTGTACGAACGTACGATAGAATTGCAGAACAAATTTTTGGCCTTCGCTCCAACTTCTACTACAAATGTTTCTTTCCCTTTTGTTGTATTTACTCTGTGAATTTCTGGAGGTGTTGGTAATGGTTGAGTCTTCTCTTCACATTTTAAGAAATGGTTTAGCTTCCTTGGTCTATCATTCTCGAGGATGATTCTTTTTATATTCCCGCAATCATTCGTTTGGTGTCCATGAAAATGGTGGTAGGAACAGAATTCATGACTTCGTCACCCGGGAGGTGGTTCATTCCCCATGTTCCATGGTGCAGGTATGTTTTCCATCAGGATTATAGCTTCCCATATTTTCTCCACGCTAGCGTTTAATGGTGGCATCTTGATTTTTTCCCAGACTACCCTATGACCTCGCTGCCCTCTATGATAGTTATGCCTCAGACCTCCATAGATTTCTTGCGGATTTTGCCTCCGACCTCCATAGGTTTCTTGCGGTGATCAAGCCTTTGAATTTTATTATTTTCGCCACGGTTGTAGATTTCTTTCTCTTTCAAATTCTTCCCGATCGCGACTTCCCATGGCTACCAACTTTTTGTTGGCCATTATCCGTATCCTCATTCCTTGTTGACCTTGCGAGGTACTACGCCACGATGTTTATCAATTTGGGTAACAAACTTGCATTCGCAGCTCCTGAACTTGTATTCGCGACAAGGTATGATTCCATCTCATTTTGCTTTTCCTCTAAAGCAATATATTCCTCCTGAAGCTCTCACAGCTCAGTCATTGTGAATGTATTCTTGACTCTAAAAATTTGAATATATAACAGATTTGTCGCGAACATCGCATTAATGAATGATAAGATGAGATATCTCTCCTCCACACGGCCAGCCATTTCGCTACACATTGTCTTCCATCTCACACTTAGATGCTTCAAACTTTCACCAACCCTTTGTTTTAACCCAAATACATCTTCAATACCTGGTTGCGAGGAATTATTACTTATATATGCCCCTAAAAATATAGCCTGCAAGTGATTGAAAGATGTTATTGTATTCTTCGGTAGCCCTTCAAACCATTTCAAAGCTTCTCCTGTCAGACTTGATGCAAAATATTTGCACAATATAGCATCATGATTCTCCCATTGTAACATACATCTCATATAAGCTTTGATATGCTGTATCGCACAAGTTGTTCCATCGAAAATGCTGGTTAATGTAGGTAAGTTGCACTTCGGTGGTATTTCTCCTAATTGTATCTCTTGTGTGAACGAAGTTTTCGCAGCTTCTTCTATGGCTTCATCCAACTGTCTCTTTCCTCCTCCCCTTTTACCGTTCATCATTCCTCTCATTTCTACCAATTCTCTCAAAATTTGTTCATTTTTATCAGAATTTGAATCTATTGGTCTTTTTAATTCCGCTTCTCTTCTCCCTGCGTTCATGTCTCGCTTTGACTTTCATCATTCTCTTTCGTCTTTCTCTGCGATCTTCTCCTTCACTTCTTTCACGAATTCGCATAACCGTTATATCTACCAATTTCTCTTCTTTGTTGTCTATCCGCTCTCCTTTGTGCTATTTCATATTCTTCATTAATATTATCATTGTTGTGATTTTGTTCTCGCCTTCTTTCTCGATTATCATGATTATTAAGCGAATTGCCTCTTCTAACTCTTGTTCTTCCCTTTCGCTCTCAATCTTTCTCTCTACTTAAGCTAGACGTGCTTGTTCAACATAATGTCTTTCAATCTCATCCTCAATCTCTTTTTGCTTCCTCCGTGCTTCTCTCCCATGCAATATTCTTCTTCCTTCTTCTTGATTTTCTTCATCAACTGGATTATTCTCGCCTCCGACGCTGCCTATTTCCTTGATTTCCACCATTCTCGCCCATTTTGAAGAGTCTCGGGACGTGGAATATAACGATCTTCCATCATTTCTCTTCTCTCGCAATGTTCTATGCCCACGGATTTTGTGTTTCTTCTTGGTTTTCTTCATCAACATTTTCTATAGGTACATTTCTCCTTCTTTCCTCTCTCACTGATCTTGAGCTTGACCTTGTAGTGCTTATCGACCTTCTATTTTGTAATCTGGTGTTTTCCATCCTCAGCTCATGATTCTGTCTTGTCAAATTTGCACGTTCCTCTGCCTCTAATCATCTCTCTTCATGTATTGTTTGTCTCAATGCCTCTAATGCTGCGATCTCTTCATTTCCATGAATTATTTCTCCAATCCCTTCTCGGTCTCTCTCCTCTTGTCCATTGTTTTCCAATTGTTGTTCTTCTCCCCTTTCGTCCACATAATCTGATCTCCAAGTATGCACGCTTACTCTATCATAATCCACGATTCTATCCGCTCTTGGTTGAATTGGCGATTGAATTTGATTTTCTTCATTATTCCTTATGTTCCTTCTTGAGGATTCTCCCATTTCATTTCTCCCTTCTCCCGGCAAGTCTCCTACTCCTTCTAACAGGTTGTTGGTTGCTCGGATGCATTTCTCCTTCTAGCCATTTCTTAATTTTGGTAAACCGTTGAAAATTATATGAAATTCCTTCCCTACTACTCCAAATTCTTTCAAATCACGATGTCAATCCTTACTCTCTCCCTCGTTTTAGCGCCAATATGTAGTTGCAGGAAATCCTACACTACATCCCTCACAAGAATCCACACAACTAAGACATTTGAAGATGAATAACTATGATTTTTATTGATTAATTCCTTGAACGTTTACAAGATAAATGGAAAAGAGCTAAAGAAATTACAATCACTACAAACTTTCTCTCTCCTAATGACTTGCCCAACACTCGGAAAAAGATCTCTCCTCAACAGTCCTGCTCGACTCCTTATATAGGGTATTACACATTGGATGACAGCTAAGCTATCCTTTATTTTTGGGAATGACTTGCGAAATATCGCAAGTGTACAATTATATAATCTCGCAACTATCCTAAATCTCGCTAGGTCTTCACATCTTTCTCGTGTTTTGGCTGCCGTCATTCATTGCGTCATTTATATTACTCATTTGCGACACTTTCACAATATCGTCGTTTATTGATCTCGCGAGGTGTTGTTGTTGCGATATTCTGATCCTACAAAGATCGTTACAAACCATGATACGGGGGAATTTTAAGTAAAAGAAGCGCATCTGGACCCTTAGCGTATAGACGTACAAGAGCTCTTGACAAAGATGTGGGAGTACGGTTATAGAGCACACAGGTCGGACATCCAATCGACACGTAGACGCATTAGCCACTTTAGCAGCAAAGATGCGGTAACGGTAGTAGTAAAGAAAAATGTGTTTCCAAGTACATGGAAGAAAGACGCGACTTTCGAAAAAAATGACGATTGGTGGCAAACCTATATTGATGACCTAATTAAGATTACAGATGAACAATTGCTACCCTCGAAAGGGCTTAAACAATTCGTTATGGTAAGAGGAGCGCTTTACTATCAAACACCCGGAGGGGCCCTCTCACGATGCGTGGGTAAAAAGAGGCGCGAGAGATCTTTGGACCGCGTTCACGAGGAATCGTGGGCAAACGGGCGGCGTGCCACTATATCGTCGCCTGCAAAGAATTGGAGTTTATTGGCCAAGCATGGCGGCTCGGTAGCAGCAACACAAGACAGTGCAAAGATTGTCAAGCGCCTCCATAACAAGCCGAGGTATGCGCTGCGGAAATAGAGGACTGGAGACAACCATATATAGAATACATCAAACATGAACACTTACCACATAATAGACAAGACGCTTTAAAAATTCAGCGCAAAGCCACCCGTTTGTTCATGAACGAAGGAATCTCATACATGAGACGTTACGTAAAATGCGTACTACGTTTTGCCTATCCAAAGAAGAAGGGGGTGGTAATGGCTACAACTCATAATGCAATACACCAAGGTATGCGTAAGCTCTTCTTACAACTTTATGAAGTCGGGTACTATTAGCCCACTATGGAGTTTGACACAGCCGATCATGTACGAAAATTCCAGCAATGCCAAACTCATGGTCCGTTAATTCGAGCCTCGCATACATTGTTGCATAATGTTGTCACCCCTTGGGCCTTCCACGGTTGGGGACTTGATATCATTGGACCGATAAATCCAAACTCGTCAGGACGGCATAAATATATTATCACCGCGACTGAGTACTTTACAAAATGGGTGGAAGCTATACCCTTACACGACTATGCCGGTGTCACTATCGCCACATTCAAAGAATACATTATTTGTCGGTTGGGGCGCCAATGATCATCCGATCGGATAACAGGACCTCCTTCGTCAACAAAGATGTCAAAGATTTACTTAATCAATATGGGATCAAGTTTCACACCTCAACCGATTATTACCCACTGGAAACGGCAGGCCGTGAGGATACTAATAAGACATTATTGAGGATCCTGAGTTGAACGGTGTATGATCATCACAGAAGCTGGCACGAACGGCTATCACTCGCTCTATGAGCATATCGTATTTCTATAAGAAGCAAAATTGGATCCTCTACATATTCCCCAGTATACAGAGAAGATGCAATATTGCCAGCAGAGATAGCCATTCCTTCGGCATGGGTCGCGATGTCTAGTCTCATTATCCCGGATGAAGTTAGCAGATTCGCTCACCTAGACACTCTAGAAGAACGACGGGCGAAACCTGAACGTTTTACGGATAAGTATAGACAAAGAACATCGGACCAATATAACCATAATGTAAAAGAGAGGATCTTTTCGGTCGATGATGTAGTATTGAATATCTCCCCTCACGTAGAACGTAATACATATGCCGGAAAGTTTGCAGAAAATTGGGAAGGCCCCTTCATGATCAGACAAGTTGCGTAAAAGCGAGATACTACTACCTCAAACGGATGAATGGATCTCGAATCAATGCCCCTATCAATGGTAAATGGTTAAAATCTTACTACGCATAATCCTCATCTCGGTTAAAGTGTATGATGAGTTGCAAATCATGAATAAAATTAGTTTGTTCTATTCTTATGTCTTATAATATAACCCCGAGTATGGCTAAGTTCCGTGCATGACCAATGAAATGCACAATAACCCCGAGTACGGCTAGGCTCTGAGTATATCCCACAAAACAAATATTAGCCCCGAGTATGGATAGGTTTCGTGCATGACCAATGAAATGCACAATATCCCCTAGTACGGCTAGGCTCCGAGTACAACCCAAAAAATAAACAATAGCCCGAGTATGACTAGGCTCCGAGTATAGCCCATAAAACGAACATTAGCCCCGAGTATGGATGGGCTTCTTGCATGGCCAATGAAATGTACAATAGCCCCGAGTACGGCTAGGCTCCGAGTACAGTCCATAAAACAAGAATTATCCCCGAGTATAGTTAGGTCTCTTGCATGGTGTACAATAGCCCCGAGTATGGCTACGCTCCGAGTATATCCATAAAAAAAATATCCACCTCGAGTATGGCTAGATCCCGTACTTGACCGATGAATGCACAATAGATCCGAGCATGGTTAAGCTGGTGCGACATAAGCATATATAAGTGACCAAATACATACACATATACATACTTAACAATACACAAAAGGTAATGAGCTGATAGGAAGTAAATATTTCATTCGTTTTCAAATATTCAATAACAAACAACGTTAAAAAATACGATGCATATGGAAACACCCAGTACATACTTTTTGCTACATGGAAAGAGAAATCTAAATAGACCGACACAACTCAACAAATGACATCAACACCGTATGTGCACGTTTTCAGCGACTAATCGCACCAGCCAATTTACACCCCTAATAATCCATTTGTGAACGTGCGTTAGCAAATGAATCCAATGCCTTGGCACAGGCAATAAACTCTTCCATTGAAGGAATGAAATGTTGAGTACCCAATTATTGATGGTGGTTTTTAGCTTAGGGCGAAAACTGTAAAAGTATGTCTACCTGACCCGGCATCAGAAGTAGTAGACCTTGATATATCTATATTTCGCAAGGAATTTGGAGAATATATCAGAATCTGATGAGTGCCTATGTCTCTCTTCACATTATATTGAAACTCAAGCTCCTAGATGAATTGTTCACTAGTATAGAGCCTAATGAGTATTTAAGCTCCTAGTTGCATTACTCACTAATGTCGGAGCCTGCCTAGTGTTTTCCTATGCTATGTTCTCAGCTGAACTCTCAATATTGACATGACATGACGATTAATGTTCACTCGCAACGGAGTAGCATAAATCTCCCGAAGTGTCAATATTGAGACCTGCATGAAAACACTCACATAGGCTACATCACCCCCTCGACTAAGAGATCGGCGTGTTCACACACCTTTTAATTGAAAGTTAGCGCGATCGAACGCGTTTAAATTCCTTAAGGAAAATTTAGACTGTCCATATCAGTCTTAAAAAACGATCAAGGCCGCACGATTTGGCCACACAATTCAATAGGCCTAGTCTACTCCTAGCGGAACTAGGCGATCACCAGGATGACCACCGGCGGGCCCACTAATACTCCAACCGGTCGGACTCCACCTAGCACACTCTAACGTCATCCAACGCTAACCTCAAACATGGGTGATCGCGCTGTTGAAGAAAAGAGCTCAAACGAGATAAGACCGGCCAAAACGGTCTCACAAACATCACGACAGTCCAACTTAGCTAGCCTAGTTGGACGGCTTAGATATTCTTTCGAATGATTAAAGAAGTGCTAACGTGTTCACCGTCGACCCAACTCCACACTTGGTCGATCGACTTGCTCATAGCAAGACCAGAGCGCATCAAATCGCCGGCCCAAAGTAGGTTGAACGCGCTATTTGAAAACCCTAAAAATGCTTTGCGGCAACACACTCATCTGTCGCAAATTGATCATGACCACCCATCTTCACCAGCCGAATCGAGTGGCTTAGATCTAATTTTAGATGGCACATGAGATGTCAGCGTGCTCACGAGTGGCCCGTATTTGCACATGGCCGAACGACTGTTCAAATCAGCGCCCAGCGCTTTGATTCGATTAGCCAAAAGAGGGTTGGCCGCACGGCTTCTAAACCCTAAATCGAACAAACGGCGTTATACAATCTGCTGCAAATCAATCGTGTTCGTCCATCTTTTCCGGCTTAGTCGAGCGACTTAGATCGGATTCTAGATGGCCAACAGGGTGACGTTGTGATCTCCGGCTACCCATCTTCCGTGAGGAGCGATCGGCCAAGCCACAGCTTGCTCATGTGGCCTCCGAGCGATCACCCAAAAGTGGCCATTCGCGCTAGTTCAACAACAGTCATTAACTGCCGCAAATCATCTCAGCCACTCAACTTGGCTAGCCGATTTAAGCGGTCCAGATCTAAACTGGATCGACCGATAGGATTTTAGAATGGCTACCAAGTCGTCACTCTCTTATAGGGCCCGACCGGCCACTCCACGGGATACGTGTGTAGCTCCTACCAACTCCCCCGAAGAGGATGGTCATGCTCCTTTTAAGACGCTCAATTCGTGATCGATTCAATCGAGCTCTAAAACTACGATGCATCTAGCACATCGATTATTTTTGTTTGCTTGTTTGAAAGCGATGCTATGCAAATATTGATTTCATAAATAACTTATTATTTAACCTAAAAGCACTATGTGCTAATTTTAGCGGCAAGTCTCATGACTTGACCCATTCACTCGAGACATCAAACATGTCACAAACTCGGGGATACTCACTAGGGTATTGGTCCTGGGAAGTTTACTTGTGCGGCGCAACGCGCCCATTACTGAAAGTTTCAGGGAAGGACGGATGGTTAACATGACAATGAGAGTAGTTGGTGAAGGTGTGACTGGTCTTCCCATATAACGGAAACACAATGATCACCACCTTCCGCACGATTCCACTTCTCCACTACTTAACTTCCTCCACTTCCTATGAGATCAGGGTGCGCTCAATGACTTATATAAATAGGTTTTCAACCTATTTTAAAAGGACAAGTATTATCAACACAAGTAGCCGAGAAACCATTTTTTACGATACAAGTCATAAAACAGCCACACCTTCATAATTCAACATTTTGTTCTCAAACACTTTCTTCGCTTCCCTCCCTAAGATCAACCCTTCTCCTTCACTTTGTGACCGAATTGAATACGGAACGGCCATTTCTTGGTTTAGGCCGAGTCTTACAAATTGATCTCTCGAATCTGAAAGTACTCCGTGCGGTGCATTTGTTTAGGTTTTGAATTCGTTTCTCATCAACACACCCAAATTTACCAAAAACAGCAGAATCAGTTTTTACCCCAAAACACCAATAAATCAGCATACTGGTCAATTGCATGTGAGTATTGTGCTTGACTGGCTGCAAACATATTCTCATATTCTTGTATAATCCGAGTATCCCCAGCTACAATGCTCGCAAATAACTCCAATTTTCGATTCATGAGTGATATGGATAGTTCACCAATTACTTGCTTGACACCTTGATCCATGACAATCTTTTTTTTTCTTCCCCTCAGAAAATATAAACACCCATATATATAGAGAGACTTCAAAAAAAAGGTACTCTTTTTCGCGCTCTAAGATAATGCATGGAGAGCCACATGAGCATTACTCAGGGCTAACCTAGCGGATTCTATAGAGCGGTCTATTCCAACATAATGAAAATAAGTCACCGACCGACGTTCGCGACTGAAACCACGATATTCAAGTAGCGTCATATCTGGCAATTCACCCTCGCTACGCGCCTCCATCACAAGCTGATCCACATGCGATGAACGTGCGTGCCAACATTAATTTTCAATATTAAAGAAATCACTTGCCTTTTGAAGTACCTATATGATCCGATTGAGGTGTTTTATTTCCAATACTAATCGCACACGATTTGCCATGAGAAAAACACAAATATCTCTCCTGAATTTAGCCTTAAGATTTAAGATTATATATGCAGATGAATTAAGAAATCTATATAACCAAAGACGGGCACAAAATTCAAAAGATACTTCACGAAATTCAAAAACTACTTCACGAAATTTTAAGAGAACGAATATGTACATTAAATGTTTCACAAAAAAGAAAAAAAAACATTTCTTCTTCTCTCACACTCATGATTGTTCCGATATAAGTGCGCGACAGTGAGCAATGTCCTGATCTAAATCATGCATCATTAAAAGTACCTCATCGTATTGAATGACAGCCGCACCGCGCGCCTCTCCGAGCCCTGATGTACATCTTGCATAACCTTACCTGCAGCATGTGCTTGCCATGCAAGATTGAGAGTCTCGTTATGCTCATTATAGGCGTTACGCGCTTTCTCACAATGAATTAGCCATGAGTTTGCAACATCCCCACCTCATCCTTCAATACCAACAAACGTGCTAGCTGATCTCGCTTATCATATTAAAGCACAAGAGAAGACACAGAACCCAAGATCAAGGCATACTCACGTAATCGTGGAACTGTTTGCCGAGCCAAGAATACGCGGCAATCAACTATTGCCTGCTCTATATCGATCATCATAATAACATATTCTAAGAATAAACGCTCAACTTTGAAGCGGGCAGTAGCAGCACCATCCAACCCACGTTGAATATCAAATATTACCCGTCCCGATGCTTGCGATTTCCGAGTCATTGTTCATCAAACTGAGAACGTGTAGTCGCCCTATTAGCAGTCCTAACTTCCCTAAGCATCTTCACCTAATATTTCACAAGCAATAGCTGTGCTAATTCTTCTTACTTATCTAAAGGAGTGACGAGCGTGGATACAACAGCCAACGATAACACATAACCATGAAAACAATGAGCCATTTGCGTTTCAGGACCCCTAAAACAAAAAGGGGAAGGAATAGAGAAAGATGAGAGAAAAAAAAAATGATAAGGATATGTAATGTGCCAACTGTTAGAGCATGGATCGGTTGAACCCACCAAGCGTTGGTATGTCAAGTTTGGTTGTCATATTTTAGTGAATCAAAACTCATGTTAAGAGTCGCTTGATTATGTATTAGAGTTAAACTTCGTATAGGTTAGCTTGAAAGTATTAGGATATGAGACATTACAAGTATTGCGAAGACTTGAAGATGTGAAGAAGCAAGGAGCTACAACGACAACAATCATCCTTCCACTTGAGGTTAGTGATATTTGACTTGAAATCTTTGCATTCCTAACGTATCTTTCAAGTCGTGCATATTGAAAACATAACTGCGAAGCATATTTGAACTCTAGATAGACATAGTATTAAGGAATACAATACGAGGTTTATTGTTTAACCATTAAACTTTGTAGATAAGACATCGCCATAATCATTTGAATGCTATTGTGATTATGTATGGGTATGAGGTGAGGATTTCATCCTAGGGAACAATGTTTACATGTGTTCTAAGGAAGTAAGTTCATAAACTTGTTTGTGAACCGAAAAGGAAATTGCCGGTGTTATTGGTTTTGTTATTCATTGCATATCTTATGAACAACCAATATGTGTGATAGAGTATAACCGCTCACAACTTGTTGTGTTCTTGGTAGAAACTGTTCACAAAGGCCTGACTTATGTATTGGTATAACTTTTATTAGTAAAACCGATCTTAAGTAATCACCTGTGGTATGGTCGGATTTTGTATGTCTGACATTGTAAGGGAAAGGGAACCGATCCTTGTAAGGTAAAGGGAACCGATCCTAGTAAGGGGTGCAGTACATCAAAGGGAACCGATCCTTGTATGGGGTACATCAAGGTTTATAGAAGAAAGGGGAACCGATCCTATGGACATGTGCAACACATATAAGTTAAATACCATATATATGTGGGAATCGATCCTAGTACCTAGTCAACCGAACTTTTAGGAAGCTAGTGTGACTATGCACAAGTACTCACATGAAGGTAGAACCGAAACTTGTTTTGTTAGAACCGTAAACCCATGATTGTGATTGAATGTTGGTTTGATCAATCACATAGTTCTTGAAAGTCAGATGAACCAATTCTAAACTTGTTTGGAAGTGTGGCAAATCGGTTTCAAGGTTGTAAGTGTGAAAGAGAACTTACGAAGTTAAGATGTCGACAAACTTTGAACACGTGCTGTGAATGTTTATTTCTATAATTGTTCAAAGATATTCCTTAACGGCTAAGGGAAGATAATCCCAGGATCGAAACATAAGTAAGTTAAGAATTTTTTAATTAAGGTTATTAATTTCATTTTGTAGGGAATTCTGAGAATTAGTAATGTGCATTTACTAATTAGATTTTCCGAGAGATTTCGATCGTTATTTTTGGATGAGCATTTCCACGAATTATGAAAACCGACCGTGCTTTTATGAATATCTTGAGAATATTTTCGGTTTTGGAAATTCCTTGGTGTCCAAACTTCCTTGTCTATAAATACACGAAGTTTTCCTTTCTAGAAAACTAATCCTTCGTAACAACAGATTTACTCTTTTGTTGTTGTTACTGGTGTACCCGCCTATCCGGAGAGGAGAGTAACCTAATTAGGCAAAATCTCTTACGGCCGCTCAATTTAAAGTCTTCTTTGGGATTGAGAAGCTCTAGCGCGACCCGTTGGTGGGAAACTAGATAATTGCGGTTTATCTTTGTTTTCGATTGATTTGATTGACCAATGGTGGTTGAAATATGATTGCACCTAGTTTGTTTATTCTTGAGAATCTTTTCTTCTGATATAATATTCACTCAAACTAGTTCAGAGTTTCGAAAGGGATCTTTAGATCCGTTGTTAGTTTTAAAGACGATCTTGTGATAATCCATTGTTATGACTCCGTTCTGCGTGATTGATCACAAGAGATTCAAGTGATTGTGTGCTGGTTTTTATTGAATATTTAAGAAGATTTGAAGACAAAGAAGATATTGAAGATCTGACTTGGGTTTTATAATCTTTGGTGTGCACAATCCTTGTTTCGGTAAAAGAGGATCCAATTAATAATCGGTTTATCCTTGTGGTAGATTGGATTGATTAATTGAGTATATCGGCATCAATACGTTTCCTTATGATTAAAGGTATTGATTGGCTTAATCTTAAACGATTAACTTTGGATGATTGAACATAAGATTCATCTAAGGACACGACGAAGGAGTTTATGTTAAGATAAACATAAGAGCCTTTGTCCAACTCATATCACTTGGTTGAATAGAGTTGATATTAAACAGATTTGTTGTTCTTTTACTGTTTGGAATATGAACCAAAGGAATTGTTCCAAGTACGTGACTTATTCATAAGTCGGAGGCGTGGGAATACAGACGGAACTAAGTGAACTATACGGTTAGTTACTTGGTCTCAACTATACGAAGTTAGGTGTAATTTTGTGTAGCGGCTTAATCCTGAGAGTATTCAATTCAGGACAAGGTCCCGGATTTTTTCTGCATTTACGGTTTCCTCGTTAACAAAATCTTGTTGTGTCATTTACTTTTATTTTCAACATTATAATTGTTTTATTATAATTAAAGTAAATCACACAAACGCTAATTCCTATTTACTTGATAAGCAATCTTATTGTGTTTGGGTAAGTCCGAACCTTTGTATCAAGTAAACATACTTCGTTGTTGTATTGTCTCTATCTCGTATCCATAGACGAACACATGAAGTGTGAACCGATTAGTTGCATTATCTCGACTCAGTCCATAGACAATCACTTTCGGAGAAAGGACTTATAGGTAGGAAAAGTTTTAGCTTGAGGTATATTTGGGTACCCTCGCCTTTTCAATTGGTATCGTGAGCAGCAAACACGAAAATATCTAACAATCTGTGTTTGGTGCGATCCAACCTATAAGAATTGAATCTAATGAATGATTCAGTTAACGTAAAACAAGACATCAAGAGTTCTGAATTAACACTTGATGATGGCATCTACGATTTAATATATGAAGAAATCATCTATAGAGATTCTACGAGACAAGTTAATCTTGTTAATAATGTAGAAACCGATGACGACTGGAAAATATGTCTACAAGAAAGGTTAGATGAAATTTCCGATGATGATGACTCAGATTTTGAACAAGAAGTAGAAGAGGATATCTCAGAATACACTAAATGCTGGAACCTTTGAAAAATGAAAAGCTGAGAACTTCGGATTTTCTTGGTTTTATGAATCCTCTTTTTCGTGAGAACAAGAAATTGAAGAAGGTTTTTCAAGGATGTAATATTGGTTTCCAAACCTGTGATTATCTTCTTACTGATCGTACAAACGATCTAAATTCTATGAAATTAGAATGTGAAAATCTTCGAAGAGAACTGCTTTTTGTCTAAAAAGAAACGTGTCGAATCGAAGCAATGTTTAATTCTCGACAAGTACAGGGTCTTGAAGAAAAATCCAGTGCTAGTCTCTCTCAAACAAAATTGTTAGAGAAAGAGCGTGATGTTGCTCTTGAAAAAATTCATTTGTTGGAAGAGAAACTTGTTGAATCTGATGCAAGGATTAACTCTCAACAAAAGAGTTTTGAAGAGAAAGAAGGTGTATATCTCTCACAAGAAAAACGCCTTGAGGCTAATCTAGCCAGTGCTCTTGATAAAATCAAGATGTTGGAAGAAGAAAATTTGGACCTTAAAAAGTTCAATGCTAGCTCAAACAATTTAACCTCAATGTTAGAAGCAAGTACAAATCATCGTGATACACGAGGATTGGGATATAAGGAATAAATGCTTTGAATATTAGCAAAGAGGTAAAATTTGTTAAAGCTACAAATCCTTCTCAATCGAGGCTTCTACCGATGATAAAGATGCTCATATTTCTTGTAAAGAAGAAAAGTCTGTCAAGCTTAAGAATAGTGTTCAACCAGCAGTAATCAAAGAAGGCACTTCTGCTAATGTCAAGAAAGCAACAACGTTGAACAAGGATAAGAAGAAGAAGACTCGTAGAGCTCCAATGCAAGAGGATCCACAAAAAGGTAACATTAAAACTCATACTTCGTATATTTATACTAAGCATTGTTATTATTGTGGTAATATAGGACACTTGCAATGGGGATGCAAAGTTCGTAAGATGCAAGATGAACTCTCTTTTGAATCAAACGAATTGGCTAAGTTTTGTCCTCATAAGAACTCAGATCGTTATTGTCCTAAGTTTAGGAAAAAGAATTATTATAATGATAGTTCAAATTTTGCATATCACTCGACAAGGTCATCTCATAAAAGACCCGAATATAGAAAAAGAGATAACTTTTTAAATGCAAAGACAAAATATGATGTTCCAAATTGGAGAAAGGGTGTTTCGCAAAATACTCAAAAGGACAATGATCCTAATAAAATGAAGGAGAAAGCTGCTCCTGCGAAACCCAACACTAAATGGGTCCCGAAGTCCTCCATAGCCAAGAAGGAACCAAAATTTAGTCACAAGAATGACTCTCGCCTATCAATTGTTGGTGACAATAATCACAAGTCAAAGAAGAAAACAAGAGATGGAACAAGAGAAAACAAACCAAGCAAGAGGTCAAGAATGATGATTATGTCTTAGTCACTCGTGACGAACAAGACAAGGATCAACTCAACACAACCTAGTTGTGTTCATATGTGCATGCTCACCTTAGTGCTCAATCTTTTGAAAGGTGAGGAAGCACATGATCTCTCGGTTATTATACGACTAATTAACATCTTTAGGGAGATTGGCTTAGCAAGAAGGAAAGAGAGAATACTCTGAAGAAAGATCAGTGTATTGAGGCATTGACACACTTTTGTGTTCAATCGAAGACATAATTACATGCTCTTGCGAGTAATCCTTCAAGAAAATTTCTCATATGCAAGAGATTCTGGTCAAGCAACAAGGCTTTCTACTTGAAGAAATTCAAAAGTCAAAAGTAGTAATGCACCTTCATTCAGTTCTCACATGAAGGACTAGGTTGCAAGGAAAAATAGACATCAATTTTTTGATTTCCTTCTGTTTATAGGTGAAAACTATTTCTGTCGGTTTTGGTAATTTGGGGTGTGTGGATGAGAAATGAATCTAAACCCTAAACAAATGCACCGCACGGTAGTGCTTGTGATTCGAGAAATCAACTGCACAACTCGCCTAAACCAAGAAATGGCCGTTCCAGACTTGCTTCGGTCACAAAGTGAAGGAGATGGGGTTGATCTTAGGGAGGGAAGCAAAGAAGGTGTTGAGATTGTGAAGGTGTTGGTTGTGTATGACTTGTATCGTAAAGCCGAATCGGCTTGCGTAATGTAAGCTATCGCTTCGTGTTTGGATACGATTGTATCAACACTTGGTTTTCTGTCTTGTCTTTTGGAAATAGGGAGGAGATCCTATTTATACAAGTCATTGAGCCTAACCCTCGTCTCTCGTGGGATGTGGACGAAGTGGAGTGATGGAGTCGTATTGGTGATTGTCACACGATCAGGTATAAGCCCACTTCTCCCATCATCACTAACCGTCCATGTCTTCCTGACACGTTCTTGTGATGGCGCATTGCACGCTGCACGCTGTAAACCGCCAGAACAATACCTGTATGTATACCCCGGTTTGTGACATGCTTGATGTCTCGATTGTGTGGATCATGGGACCCGCTGTAAGGTAGCATACGGTGCATAGGTTAAATAACTAAGTTATTTGGGAAATCGATATTTATGAAATATCGTGTGTATTCTATGCATGTAATGCATCGAATATATTCAGCATGTATGAAGCATCGCTATTTTAAGGCTTAACAGAGTAAGTCACGATCAGCGTCTTAAAATAGCATCAAATCCAACCATCTTCAAGTGATCGTTTGGAGGCTGCATGGGCGAGCCTTGCTTTGGCCTATCACTCTATGTGGAAGAGTGGCGGACGGTGATCATGGGGATGCTTCATTGGTCATTTAGCTTCTAGCCAGGGCTGCCCAACCAAGCTGGTAGATTTGGACGGACGAGATGATCTTATGACACTCATCTGCGACCGTTGGTGGAATTTTAGGGTTTTAAAGAGGTGCGCAAGCATCACTTTCGGCCTTGGTCGAAACCAAGCATGGGAGGTGTTTTAGGCAGACCGACCGGCACGCGTGTAGACGGCTTGCCGTGTACACGCCCCGCACCTCACTGTCCCATGAAAGTGTGATCTAAGCCACTCAATTTGACAGGCAAAGAGGAGCGACTGAGATTGATTTGCAACAGAAATCCCATGCCGCAAAAGAGTTGGAAACCGCGCGACATGCCTACTTCGGGCGCGCGTTTCGAGACGTCGTGCCATGGTTGGCCTTGGTCGATCGGTCATGCGTGTAGATGGGCCCACGGTGATCATGTTAACATGCTCGGGACCTTTTAAGTCTACATCTACACCCTCCGTCCAAGCTTGCGAAGATGGACGCTCGTGATCGATTAGCGACACATGTAACATGCCGCAAACCCTAATTAGGGTTTTTGACCTGGCCGTGTGTACACGACTTCAACCTAACGGTTTGGCAAGCTATGCTCCTCCTTTGGGGAGGCTGACCATGTGGGGCCCATATTGAGCCGGTGGTGAGCATGTGTGTACCTGTCCCACAGTCACATGCTTGATCTAAGCCATCTAAACATGTAGGTGAAGTTGGATGGTCGTGATCAATTTAAGATACTAGTGGACTTTCCTGTGACCCTTAAAGCATCACGCCGGCCGAATTTCGAGTGTAGTTGCAGGAAATCCTATAATACATCCCTCACAAGAATTCATGGTATTCAATACATCTTTAAAATCAACAATCAATCTTTTTATTAATTGAGTTAGAAATTATACAAGAGGGGAAGGAAATCAAGAATATAAATGCAACTCCAAACTTTCTCTCTCCTCAAAACTTTCTCTCCACTCTAAAAAGATCTCTCTCTCCCTTAAGCCTGTTCGGCTCTTTATATAGGACATTACATAGTGGATGACAGCTAAGTTGTCCTTTATTTTCGGATCTGGCTTGCGAATTCTCACAAGTGTACAAATGTAAAATCTCGCAACACTCCTAAATCTCGCTAAGTCTTCACATCTCTCTCGTGTTCAGGCTGTCGTCACCCATTGCGTCATTTTTATCACCAATCTGCGACATCTTCGCGATATGTCATTTATGGATTTCGCAAGGGTATTGGTGTTGCGATATTCTGATCCTACATCTTGCCTCTTCTCATGTCTTCTCTGCGAAGAAGAGAATGTCATGAGAACTGATACTTTTAAAATGCCGCAGTTGTTCATTTTTCCATATAATTCTGTACTGACATGATTCCGTACTTTTACGCAGAATTTATTACACGTATCTCTTCTTCCATCCATTTCTTGACACGTCTTTTTCAATCGTTATTTCCCAACCGTTCATGTCTACTCCTCGCATTAAATGTGTTTATTTTTCCGAGAATTCTTCTCCCTATATATATTTTTCTCATTCTTCTCTTTTTTACTTTCCCTCTTATTTTCTTTGCAACTTTTCTTCAAAGCTTCTTCGTAACTTCCGCTTCTGCTTCTGTAAATCTTCTTCTTTCTACTTCTTTTGATCTTCAGTTCTATATACATTCCCATACTGAAAATGGCTCCAGTTGGTCGTAAATATGAAACTTCTCTGGAGAAAGTTCAAAAATATTTCGAAGAAAATGGTTTCACACGAACCACCATTCCCAATCAAGAATCTAAATCCATTCTTTCTGCCAAACTTTTTGCTGATCATCATTGTAATGATCAGGAAATCATAAATTCGCTAGGTCAAATTTTCGCTGGCCTTCCCATTCCTCTCTATGACCCTGATCTTCCCTTGTTTAATGAAATTCTCGCTCATGCGAAATTCTAGCGAGTTGTCTACCAGTTGAGTGGGGATTGTATTCGTCTGATGCTTGAGTTCTCCAACCGTGGTGCTGGTAGAGGATCTCTTTACTCAAATGAAGTCAGGGATCCTGAATTTGCGAACTTAGAAATATTCGCTGAACACCACCTATTTACAATCCACCAAGGGGGATCCAATTACACCTAGCAGATCCGGTAGGTGAAAATCCAAAAAGGAGCGAAGAAATTCTTTCCCAAAAACTCCAAATGATTAAGCTGAACACACACCCATGAAAACAAACTGTTTAAAATTCAAAACAAAATCTAATTTTTCGCGACCCTAATAAACCTTTTTAACTTGGATTAAGAGATTAATTTAAAACAACATAGAAATTAAGAAGAAATAATCAAACTTATATAATTAAGGACTATGCAAGTCTAAATCATCCAGAAATATCACAAGCCAAAGGTGGTAGAACCACCAGCTTTTTGTCGCACCACCAGAAAAACCACCAATTTTTTATCTCACCGCCCCAGCAGCTCCCATAAATAACTTGCCACTTCTAGCCTTTCTTATTTGGCGAATCATTTCTACATAAGAGTTTGAGTTTTAGTAAATTTAAATAGGATGGACATAGAACAACTGTGAACAGTGTGCCGTCTATTTGCCCACTCTATTGCACGGCATACAGCAAAATTTGGATGTTACATTTGGCACTTTGTCACCTAATTCAAAGCCAATTTTTTTTTTTTGATCGTTAAAGAAGTTTATTGATCAAAAAGAAGAGAGTACAAAAGATTTGTACCATCCTAAGAGTTACAAAAACAGAGAAAAGAAAAGACTAAGAGAGTAACAGACTACCTCTTAGATTACAAGAAATCAAAGTAAATCTTAGGCCAGTCTGACATTACATCACTAAAGGTTGGAGATTCCAAATCTTTAAAGATAAGACACCATGTGAAAAAATAGTATACTTGATCTTATTGAACAAAGCAATCTCGAACTTTCCTTGTCAAAGATAAACTCTTCCATTCCTCTCAAGCCGATGTTCCAAATAATCGCAATAGAAATCATGCTCCGTGATTTTTCTTGTTGTGGGGAAGAAAAAAATATTCCAAGAAAGCAACATAGTGAAAAAGTCCGAAGGCATAGTGAATTTCCACTTCAATTTTTCTTGAAAGTGAGACCAAACTTTTCTTGCAAAAGAACAAGCAGAAAGAGATGATCTACTGATCTCATTATTCTCACAAAAAGCACAATTCTCGCACCGCTTCAATTCCTCTTCTTCTCAGCATATCCTTAGTAGGTAAGCTATTATGAGCAAGGGTCCATAAAAAGAAACGAACCTTTGATAGAATTTTTTGTTTCCATATGTATTTGAAGATATGAGACTCATTAGGTAAAGATTGATCAATATTCAGCATATCATAAGTGGATTTCTTAAAACCGACCTTTTGAATTAAGAGACCAAACAATTTCATCTTCCTCTTGATTGTTCAAAGAAAAGCCAGTTAAGAGAGTCTGCAAACCATCCAGCTCCAATCTTGCTTTTGCATTCATTCGGGACAGCCAGATTTCAAGAGTTTGTATCTCTTACAAAAACTTCAGCAACAGAGAGGTCTTTGCTTCTTGAAATATCAAATAAATTAGGAAATTTAACTTGTAAGGAAGTATTAGAGAGCCAAACATCCTTCCAAAAACAAACACTAATCCCAGACTTGACTTTGAAATGAATGTTACTTTTGAAAATTGAATCACACTTCATAATACCCTTCCACAAGGATCTTCCATAAGAGATTTTGGGAACTTTAGAAAACCAACCATTTGCTTCAATTCCATATTTTTCAGAAATTATCTCTCTCCATAAAGCTTCCTTGTCCTTAGCAAACCTCCACAACCATTTTGTTAACAGTGCTTTATTCATCTTCAAAAGACATTTAATACCCAAGCCTCCTGCATTCTTCTTTTTGTATAGAGTAGGCCATTTAACCAAATTCATTTTCCTTTTATAGGACTTATCATGCCATAAAAAGTTCCTCATTATTATTTCAAGCTTCTTAGCAACCAGAAACTGGCATGACAAAGAGAGACATATAGTAAACAGGTAGGCTTGCAAGAACATTTTTTATTAGAATGATTTTACATGCTCTATTCAAAAGAGTTCTATTCCATCCTGGCAATCTCACAATGAATTTATCAACAACTTTATCCCATTTATCCACTCTTCCACATTTATCACCCAAAGGCAGTCCTAAATAAGTTGTTGGTAAAGTTCCAGTCAGGGGCGGAACTACAACCTAGATTGGGTTGGATTAAGCCACCCCCAATGCCCACAAAATCCTTTTTTTAACAGCCTATTTTTATTGGGCCAAATTTTAGTATGCTAATTTTAGGCTTAAGCCAGCCTAACCAGGGGTATAAAATGGTCAAGCCAGGGGTTCCTAACATTTCTGGTTCCACTACTGGTTCCAGTATAGCAACCCAGCAAAGAAGAGAATTGAGATAAATCACCTGTAAACCCCACTCCAAAGATTTGACTTTTTGAGAAGTTGATCTTAAGACCTGTAAGTTGTTCAAAAGATAACAATAATAATCTAAGATGCTTAACCTGATCAATGTCGGCATCTAAGAATATTAAAGTGTCATCTGCAAACTGCAAGTGACTGATAAGCTTTTCTCCTCCAGAAGTATGAAATCCAGAAATTAAACCCTGGTCTTGAGCATTCTTAATCATAAAAGATAAAGCTTCACCAACCAGCAAGAATAAGAAAGGAGAAATGGGGTCTCTTTGTCTTATACCTTTTGCTGACTTAAAGTAACCAGTTGCAGAGCTATTGATTAAAATAGATCATGACAAACTCTACACGACACTTTACCCACTTTCTCCATTTTTCACCATAATTCATAAGAGCTAGAATTTCATCTAAGAAATCCCATCTGACATGATCAAAAGCCTTCCCAAAGTCCACCTTCACCAAAATTCCTTCCTTTCTACTTCTTACTCTTGAATCAATTAGTTCATTAGCCACCAACACACCATCTAAGATTTTCCTTTTCTTAATGAAAGCAGATTGTTGAGAAGAGATAATATCTGGAAGAGTTTCCTTAAATCTTTTAGTAAGAGTCTTAGAAATAATTTTATACATCCCATGAATAAGACTAATGAGTCTTAGATCTTTAATCTCTTCAATTCAAAGCCAATTGGCAGTGGTCGATCTTTGTAGTTTGGCTTGACCGGATTGTCATTGTTCGTGTGAAAGTATCCAAGTTATATGAAGTTGTACGAGGCTTGCTTTTCACTCTCAAAGAGTTATCTCAACATGCCATGGGAAAATGTGGGAGCACAAGCAACTCGACGAGTGAAAGCGCCGGGCAAGGCAAGGACCAAGTACAAGTAGTAATCTTTAAAGAAACGAAAAATATAAAGTATTTATTACCCTGGCGTCATTAGGGGCGACCCTGAAATAATTAGGGCGATCGAATAAGACAAAATAAGTTAAGAATACTTATATGTCCCTTCATAATCGGTAGTTTAGTATTTTTTTTATCTACCGATTGTGACTATGTTCTTCTCTTATTTGAGAAATTCAAAATTCCATTGGTTTTGAAAATTTTGAATTTTGGGGTACCACCACAATCGGTAGATAAATAACATCACGATAGATAATAAACATCACGAAACAACCGATTGTGCAAATAGAGAAATTCAAAATTCCATTGGTTTTTGGAAATTTTGAATTTGGAACTACTAGCACAATCGGTAGATAATGAACATCACGAGACTACCGATTGTATAATCGGTAGGGTAATAAACATCACGCGTCTACCGATTGTGAAAATAGAGAAACTCAAAATTCCATTGGTTTTTGAAAATTTCGAATTTGGAACTACTAGCACAATCGGTAGATAATGAACATCACGAGACTACCGATTGTATAATCGATAGGGTAATAAACATCACGCGTCTACCGATTGTGAAAATAGAGAAACTCAAAATTCCATTGGTTTTTGAAAATTTCGAATTTGGGACTACTAGCACAATCGGTAGATAATGAACATCACGAGACAATCGGTAGATAATAAACATCACGCGTCTACCGATTGTGAAAATAGAGAAACTCAAAATTCCATTGGTTTTTGAAAATTTCGAATTTGGGACTACTAGCACAATCGGTAGATAATGAACATCACGAGACTACCGATTGTATAATCGGTAGATAATAAACATCACGCATCTACCGATTGTGAAAATAGAGAAACTCAAAATTCCATTGGTTTTTGAAAATTTCGAATTTGGGACTACTAGCACAATCGGTAGATAATGAACATCACGAGACTACCGATTGTATAATCGGTAGGATAATAAACATCACGAGTCTACCGATTGTGAAAATAGAGAAACTCAAAGTTCCATTGGTTTTTGAAAATTTTGAATTTGGGGCTACAACCACAATCGGTAGATAAAGAACATCATGAGACTACCATTTTAACTATTGATTATAATTTTCTTAACACAAACAACATACATCAAACTAAACTACCGATTGTAGTATCGTCTGCCGATTATGATAGTTCCGAAACTCGAAAAATTTGAGATTTTTTCAAATTTCAATTTTGGGGCAACTTCATAATCGGGAGACATGGTAAATAAATACCCTCCGATTGTAGGTTATTTCAAAATAACAAAACTTTAAAACTACATATGTACATATTACCCTCCGATTTTCGTAACATCTACCGATTAATAAATTAAACTACCGATTGTTATTTTATCCACCGATTATGGAGGGTAAAATTTCCATTTCGAAAATCGGAGATAAGTAGCTTAGATTTACGCTTGGGTGACCTTTTTGTCTTTTTGTGTCGCCCCTAATTCTTTCAGGGTAGCCCCTAATAAGGCCAGGTTTATTACCCGGAACATATGCTCATGCAGTGTGGCCTTAGAGCAACCGCAGTGGGCGACTAAACCCATTTATTTGGTAAAAGAACCAGGCGTAGCGGGACGTACCATCGACCAAATCCCAGACTAAAACCAAATTCCAGACTATATTTAGTTTGGGACTAAGACTATACCCAAATTTAGTCGAGCGTTGATATAATCTTCGTTTCTCAACGGGCGGTTATATAGTCTAGCTTGACATGAAGCGTTCGTATATTGTTCGTCCCACGGAGAGGCGGGCATATAAACTACGCCCCAATAGCGCGATGATGAAATGTACGCCCGATGGGGCGTAGCTGAAGTTAACGCTTGAAATGAGGCGTTGATATACCCACCGCCCCATTCAGACGAAGGTATAGTGTACGCTTGGCATCAGGCGGTGATAAAGATTACGCCTCACACTGGGCGTTGATAAAGTTCACGCCTAATTCCAGGCGGACCTAATAGCTACGCCCCCATGAAAATTTGTTTAAGTTTTATATAGATCACAGATTTCAACGTTGAAGAAAATCGAACGTTGGAAATTTTGGAACATTGGGTTGGAAATATATTTTGGAACGTTGGAAATTTTAAAGATTTCTATACTCATGTATATATAGAGATGAATTCATTTAAGATTTTCCCACAGCTACTTCAAACTATCTATCAGAACAAGAACAAGAAAAAGCAGTATTATTTCGTCTTTCAAATCATTTACAAAATTTTCACGATTTGCTAACAATGGCACCACGAGCACCACGAGGTCCAAATTTTACGACAATTGAAGATGTAACGATGTGTAAAATTCATTTAGCAATATCTCAAGATCCGGGTGTTGGAACTAATTAGTCAGAGGAGGCGTTGTGGACTCGTATCAAGGATGATATTGAAGTTCATTTACCTAATGCTCCAGAGCGGACTTTGAGTTCCTGGCAAAAACGATATCAGAGAATAAGTAAAGATGTGGCGCTGTTTTCCGCAAAAGAGTCAGAAGTGGAAGGTGAATATCATACTGTATGGGGTCCTGAAATGAAGGTAAGTATTCTTGATTTTTGAACAGCTTATTTTCTCCTATTTAAACGCCCGAACTTAAGTGTTTTTTAAAAAATTAACAAATTTGAAGAAATAAAAAGCGGTTCAAGGAATGCAATGATGGAAAAAAATTTAGGCACGAAGAGTGCTACCCAATTGTCATAGAAAATATTAAATATAATCGGCGATCGACTTTTGTATTTGATACGACGCATGATTTGGACAGTTATGACAATAACGAGGTACATGAGGATGGACAACAAACAACAATTCAAGACGAGACCGTAACAACACGGATAGGGGAGACATAGAGAACACATATCTCCGCGCTTGGGTAAAAAAGAAGCAAAACGATTAAAGAAAACAGAGAGAAAAATCCACCGTCCAATAGGAATTGATGGGAATAATTATTAAAGAACAACAAAATTTCAATACTCATTACCAAACACAATCAAGATTCAAGATGGAACAAAGAGAAGCCGAGTTTGCAGCTAAACAAGGTAACATGCGGCCAAAATAGCCAAGCAAGTCAAGATGACGAATTTCGTGATCATTATGATGGATCTCGGAAAATTGGATCCGTACAACAAGAGTACTTCCAACTTCGTAGGCGGACATAGTTCGTAATGTAAGAAACCAATCTTAACACAAAGGCGGATTAGTAGAAACAAAAATTATTTCTCCTATTTAGTGATTATTAGTAGTATAATTGTTGATGTCCTGAATAAAGTGGAATTATTGTAAGGTCGATCCATCCTTTCACAATACCCTCGTCTTCTTCTTTAGTGAATTTTTTATTATTTGGTTGATGTAAAAGGGGTTGTTGTGGTATTCAATTCTTTTATAGGATAAAAATAAAAGAATAGATACCGATCAATCCTACTCTGATCATGTAATGAATCAATTCTTTTATTATTACCCAAAGTTAAGATAGAAAGAAAATGCAAACTACAATTTTTAATTCCCATATTCTAACCATATATGTTCGATCAAGTCATCACGCAAACGAATATGCTCATCTTTGTTATGTATTGCATGTCGGCATTGATGTGCTCTAATTTGGGAAAACTCGTCACTATTGCCTCTTAATATATTAACCTTAAGTGCCGTGGTTACTTTTGTTCATAAACATGTGGCTAAACCACCGGTAGACGCCATCCTCGACTATCATATTATGTAAGATTATACGAGTTTTCATAATATAGGAAAGCACATCCGGATTCCACATTCTTGCAGGTTGTTTGATGATTCCAAATTGTTGTTGAAGTACACCAAATCCCCGTTCTACATCTTTTCTTGCACCCTCTTGCATCGATGTAAAAATTTCTTTTTTCCGACCGACCGGATGTTTAATGGCCATAATAATAGTAGGAATCTGTGGGTAGATGCCATCACCTAGATAATGGCATATCATATGAATGTCCGTTTACCTCGTAGCTCACCGGGTGGTGCTTTTCGTTACAAGACTTCGAAAAACATATGAACGATTCATAACATTAATATCGTTGTTAGAGCCTGGCATACCAAAAAATGCATGCCAAAACCATAGATCATACGACAACATCGCCTCCAACATGATACTTTCGCTCCCTTTATACGCGGTGTAAGCCTGATTTCGCCGACGGACAATTATCCCATTTCCAATGCATGCAATCTAGACTACCCATCCCCGAATCCCCGATCTTTGTTTTGCTTAAGCAATAATTCAACATCACCAGCCGTTGGTTCACGCAAATATTCTTTCCCATACACATTAACAATCGTCTTATAGAACCTACGAGTAGCTTCCAAAACAGTGGTTTCTGCTATGCGTAAGTACTCATCTATTGCATCTGCCGCACATCCATAAGCTAACATTCGTATCGTCTTTTTTTGTTGCTTTTTGATGAGGGTTTAACCAGAACTCCACAAGCATCGGTCTTTTGAACAAAATATCTTTCGGCATTGGTAACACCTTCCACTATTCGGTTAAACAATTGTGACGCATCATGAATCTTCTGCGGAAAACATTGGGTGGTTGGTTTGGGTATGGAGAAAAATAGTCGTTCCATAGAAGTTCTGCTCCTGCCTCACGATCTCTAGGTATTTTGATACGAGTTTGAGGCCATTTTGAATTTGTAACAAGGACTCCCAAACTAACGGCCATGTTATTTTGCATAATTGCAATTGCATCATCATCCGATGAATAAAAACTACTATTAGAAGAAGAAGAAGAAGAAGAAGAAGAAGAAACAGAAGAGGAATAATGAGCGGTATTCTCATAGTTTTCCATTACTATATGAAGTGTAAGAGAGCTATTGTTATTCATACATTGGGTGATCATGTCTTTAATTTATAACCCATTTCCAAGAGCATTAAATTTTTTTAAAATAGATACTCTATTTCCGCTTAAGACTAAGTGTTTTCCAAAAAGGATAAAGTGTTTGCCAAAGGACTCGATATGACTATACTCTATACACACCGACAACTCACCGAGACTTGAGAGGATTACTAAATGGACAATGAAGAGAGTAGACTTAAAATGACTACTCTCGGTGAAAGAAAAGTTAAGCAATTAACTAATGTAGGTCTAGTATGACTACACAAAAATATAAGATAAAGATAACACCAAGCATAGACCATCTAAATAGTCAAAACAAATTAACCATTGATATTATCCGTATCCGAAGGCGCCGATCGTGGTGGCATAAAAGGCATGTACATTCTCGGAGTGGTATTGACTGAGGACATTGTTGAAGCTGATCCTTGACACCTACAACTCCAAACTTGTGGTGGCATTATTTGGGAAAAGGAACCGTATCCAAGGGAGGTTGGACAGATTACATGCGCACGAAAAAAGAGAGTTGTTGCCGCAATTCCGTGTTTGAAGTTTTCACTCTTTCTATTTCTCGCTTCTTTCGACATAATAACGTCCACCCTCTCCTTAGTTTGTTTTAACGTAAAATCGCGGAATTTTTGATTAAAATCGGCATTTTCTTGAAATAATGTGTAATCTTCATCTTTGAATAAAAATTAAAATACATAAGTACAAATATACAATTAAAAGTAGAATGTACAATAAAAAGGATATTATTACACTTACGTGGGATAATAGATGTGGAGGAGGGATAGGTACATGTTCAACCGGTTGTTCAATTGGGACCGTATACAAGTCACCGACATACCCATGTGTTTGGGCTTCCCAAATAGGATGAGTCACATATTATCTGTAGTTAGTTACCTTTCTCCAGTACTGTAAATATGTATCATAATCTTTGACAACTTGCACTATCTCTGTTGCATCGACCTCACCTTCGGTACATTCCATTTAGAAGATACATGCCATTTTTGTTCTTCATTCGAGCGTGAAATGTCTTGTCGACATATGCCCAGGTATTCATACCCCCAAAACTACTCCATGAATAAAATTAGCCAAGTAAATTACTTCGCAACAAAATAAAGAATGAAAGGAAGAAATCACTGGATAAAGAAAGAGAATACCTCTAAGATTTGGAATGTACCGCATAGTGCCTTCTCTCTCCTCCCAGCTAAACGGAGTGACGCATACAATTTCGAAAAAGCCGCACCACCCAGGTCATACGTGGACACTACATCAAGATTTTCAAAAAGCAGCTAACCATCTAGCATCTATGTAGGTCTTTGCATTAGAAAAGAAAAAATGTCCCAACACATACATGGAAAAGGCAATTTCTACTCTATGAGCAAGGGTGCTATCATTTTCAGCCGCAACCAACTTGTCTTCTAAGAAATAGGAGCTTAAATATTTAATTGTAATTGAATTTGAAACCCACGACGAGCTTTTAGACACATCGTGACATCTTGGATATCCTAAAGAAATGCTCACGAACATATTCAATTTGGTACTTCCTGAATTATATGGAACGTCAGCGCATCACCAATACTCGATCCGGTCAACATGAGCCAATCTAGGGGTGAATCCCATCTCACCAAATGGGAAGTGAAAAGTGTTTGTTGTATCCCAAAACCGCTCAACAATATAATCAACCATCGAATGTTGGGTTTCACAACATTGTATGCTCAATAAACTTTGCCATCCCGCTTTTTCGATAATATATTTAGCTCTAGGACAGTGTTGTGAAATAGTTTGATAGTGATGAATTACCGATGCCAAACTTCCACGATGTTGATACTTCAATTTATGCTCCCAGTAAATGTGATGTCCGTAGTAGCGTGGGGTTTATCATCTTGCAAGATAGGAAACCTCCCTAACCGGGAATATCAACGTCCTTTTTATTTTACCAAGAGAGATTAAGTTATAATCCTCTTGGCTACACATTTCGTTTTCTTGTTCGTCTTGATCGACCATTGAACCGCTACCGTCAATCTGGTTCAACATCTCATGCACATCTATGCACACATAAGATAGATGCAATTTCATTATTAAATTACCAACCCTCATTATTCCTAAATTTTATAAGTCCAACACCATTTATATTCCAAATACTATCACTCATTAACACAAACTATGATAATTCCAAATTCTATTATTCCACAAACACAAATTCAATCCTCACAGATGTATTTCAACATATAAAACATAAATAAAATACCTCAAAACAACTCAATTTAATCACTTCAACATTTCATATGCCATCACTACAACGTGAATTTATTTTAACCCCATTTAAATTAGCTCTTCTTCTACATATGTAACACACAAAATTGACAGAACAACAATTTTCAAACATAACTGCCCAAAATAGACAGAACCACAATATTCAAACATAACCACACAAAATTGACATGACCATAATTTTGAAGCATAACCACAAATATTACATAACCACAATTTTTCAAATACCCACACATTAAAATCCATATAACCCACAAATTAAGTCCTGTACCTGTTTCTCAAAATTTTAAAAAATTTGACAATTCTATAACTAAATTTTAGCATACTAATAAAACCCAAAATTTTTGGCAGGTACAGCCGTGTATAAACATAATTTAAACAAATTAAAACCCCCAAATTAAAAAATATCCATAACCCACAAATAACCAAAATCAAATAACCTAATTTTAACAAATTAAAACCCTAAATTAATTATTCAACAGAAAAGATTAACAGAAACATACCTCTTGTGTAACCCGGATGCTAATGTAGGTAAGTGTGTTGGTAATTTTTTTTGCTCTTCCTGCTCGTCAATGTGAGGCGAAGTTGTGTTTGGATGGGTAGAAAGAAAGAGGTAGAAAAGAGAAGAAGACGACGGAGAATATTAGGGTTAAACGCAACACGTGGGCTTTTGTTGTTGAGGTTTAGTGTTCGGCTGGGTGAAAAAATCACACGTGCAGCGAAAGTGTGTGGCTGGGCGGAATTTATACAAACGCCTGAATGAGGCGTAGCTGAAGTATTCGCCCCATGGGGCGTTGATTATACAAACGCATGGCATCAGGCGGTTACTATACGTACGTCTCATGGGGCGTTGATTATACTTACGCCTGTCATCAGGCGTTGATTTTACTTACGCCTCATCGGGCGTTGATTATACATACGCCCGTTCTCCCGGCGTAAACTTTATTAACGCCCCACACTGGGCGTAATCTTTACCAACGCCCCACATCGCGTGTAATTTTTATCAACGTCTGAAAGGGACGCAGTTTATAACTCCGCTCCACAACCAAACGAAAATTATACGTACGCCTGATTAAATATACTCGCCTACCACTACGTCACTCAACGGACTAAACCCAAATTTAGTCGTTTTTTTTTACTCTTTAATATTTGGGTTTAGTCGCACCACTGCAGACGCTCTTATGGATCAACTTCAATCAAAACATAGCGATCTTTTAGTAGTATTTTAAATGACATTCTTCTCTCTAATATCAGAATCTTCTTTTTTTCTCAAACCACACCGACACTACAGCTAGATTGGGGATGTTTTACATGGATATCTGACATTTATCTAGCAGAGTGGGTCATACTTATACCTAATCATTTTCTGTTGATTATTATAACCAAGGATATGGAATTGCAGCTAGCCATGGGAATTATGATGGACTAATGGTGATGACTTAATCATTCTTATACCTTTCTTAATTGCCAACATTTGTACTGTTATTGTTCGCGTAATCCTAACTATTTATCTATCTGGCGAACATGAGTTGTAATGTGATGTTGTTCCTTAATTCTCTTGGAAGAAACCTTTAATTCTTCCTCTCCTTCTTTGAATGTCTTTCTCTTTTGTCATGTTACTTGCTTGGGTTTCCACTTGGTTTCAAAAGAAAAGAAAAAAAAAGGACAAACAAAGAGTGGGGAAGACATTTTATTTGATTGCACTTTTATTAGTATATTAAGTAGTTGGTGTATAGACCTAATCATTCTCACAGGGTATGAAAAAACAGCACTAGCATCCAAGGTGTTACACCTTTGATCCCGAAACGCACAACTTTCTACTAACAATTATCGATAGGGCGCGATCGGTTGACAGCCCCTTAAATGACATGGTTGACAGAGTCGTTGTGCACCATTGATTGCCAAATCATAGGCGATCCAGATCATCCATGTTAAAATGAGTAAACCAGGTCATACCCATTACAGCAATCAAAGATGTTTTTGCTCGAGTGTTCTCTCATGTCTCCTCCCTCCCATGTTTCTATGAAGAGAGAGATTTATGAAGTTTAAAATTTTATGAGACATTTCTATGAGCTTCACTCAAGTACCATATCAAAAGGAAAGGAAATCTATCAAATTTTTTTTTTTTTGTAGATCTGACTATATATAATAATATGGTGATGTGTGATTAAGGTTTATTGTTTTTGATTCAAGATTAAGAGTTTAGGATACTGGTTGATTAATTTTAGAAGCGAGACATGGCACTAGAGTAGTAGAATTGAATTTGAATAATTTAGTTTTAATTTATGAGTTTTGGATCATACAAGTTTTGGTACTGTGAAATTGAAAAAATTAGGGATTTTAAAGATCAGGCATGAAAAATCCTGATAATGTAGAAGCAACAGATGCTTCACCTAAATATATGTACAAATCGTTCATTCGATTTTGAAGAACCCAAGTACCAGTGGATATAACATAACAAATGATCTGATTCTTCCCCTTTCTGCATCTACCAAATCAAAAACCCCCTTGACAATTGAACAAACACATATCAAGATTAATCCATTAATCTCATGATAATCTAATGCATAAAACATACATGAAGGAATATGGTATTCTATTTTTTTTTATGAATCTCAGATTCTCCGTTCCTAATTTGTGATCTGTTTCTGTATACTGGGAAAGAAAAGAGAAAGGAGAGTGATAGGAGAAGTGTCTTCTGAATCTCATGAGTAATATCTTTGAATGCGGTAATGGGTATGACCCGGTTTACTCATTTAACATGGATGATCTCGATCGTCTATGATTTAGCAATCAAAGGTGCACAACGACTCTGTCAAACCATGTCATTTAAGGGGATGTCAACCGATCACGCCCCATATAATATATATTAATCTTTGCATCCAAAACTAAATGAAAATAAAATCGCTTTCGAGTATTTACTTCATTAATGGGGGCACTCGTCATTTCATTTTCCTCATTAAATTGATTGAATCCTTAAAAACTAAAAAATCGTAAAAATAAAAAAGTTATTGAACTTTTAAAAATCACAAAATTGGTTAAAAAGACCAAAATCAATATTTCCTGGGTAAAAAGGACAGTTAGATTTTGATACTGTTTAAATGGACAAAAATGTAAAAATAGCCAGGATGTAAACAGTTTCATCCTGCCCATTTTCAAATACTTTTTCTTATTTTTAATTTACATGGGATGCATCCAGTTTCATCCTTGCTATTTTTTAAGTTTAAGTCGGATGAATCCGGTTTCATCCTTGCTATTTTTTTGTGTCCATTTCACCCATAATAATTTTTACTCGTCCATTTGAACCGTGTTTTTAAAATATTTGGACAAATGACCCATTTTCCGTTTAAAAATCTGAAGTTTAACCTCTCAAATGTTCTCTGGCCTTTGTTTCGTTCACCTTTAACCAGTAACTTCGTCTAATAGTATGTTTTCAGTAATCCAAAAATCAGACACCGGCAAATGTAAAGTATCAATCAATTATCTAAGATTAAATTAGTGTCGGCCGTCGGTGGAATATATCCTTAACTTTTTGATAGCATGATGGTGGAATATCCGTTAGGTGCGAATGGGGTTAAAACTTTTGAAATATATATTCTAATTGTTTATTATCTTGTCTTGTGTCACCCACCCCAGTTGCTCTTTCCCAATTCTACGGTCACAGCCCATTGAAATCACAGGAATTCCAAGTTCCAACTTCGAACATTTTGATCTATTTTCCTAGCATGGCTGGATTGCACGGAAGACAGTCCATGCATAACAGCATATATATATGTTTGAAGCTCGAACCATGTTAACATGAAGGGATTGTATCAGTGGTTTGAACTAGTTTCATTTACCTTGTGTGCTTTGAAGTACTGCATGTCGCATTCTAAAACTGTGCCCACACGATCGCAAGGAAACCGCGAAAACATGGACCAATTGTCGGCGAAGCATCTCTGCTCCACAATAAGACATCATGTTCCACGTGTCAACAGCTAATATGATTATACTTATCACCAGCCTGGCACATTTGAGTACGTAGTCGCGGAGAGCTGTTTCCTGGTCCCACAAGACCATAACTGCTCACCCAATTAACCCTCGTATTCGCTTGAAAACACGAGAATACCCTATCATCCCATGTTTTTGTTCCGTCTTCTCATTGTTTACTGAAGAAATTTCAACCAGTCTTGTCCTGTCTTTGATGGTTTCGATCAGTCAATTTTGATGGTACTGCAATACTGAGCTTACATTTCCAGTACAGTGGATGGTAGATGGTAATTCTGTGGATGGGTAACATGTAATTAAATTATTGACTATTGCTATTCTGATTCTTCTATGCCGTTGTCTTCTATCAAATCAATCTCCTTGATTTCCGATCAATAGATGCCTAACCCCACGTGACCTCGTCATTTCTGCTGGTTTCAAGTCTCTCAAAAAATTGTACTACAACAATATCTTAATTTCCTAGCCGCTTGTTTAAGGCCTCCTGGCTGCTTTAATTACTAACATAGCTCCTGGTTCACTCTAAACTCTAAAGGACGCCATTAAGGGCATCTAATGGGGAGACCCACAGTATCTTTATAACTACCGGGAAATCTTAAGCTGCTTCTTCTTATGTCTAGACTCTAGAATTCAGGCCTCTCCCAACAGGTGGATGGAATCACCCAGCAAGTCATTAACTATAATTACCTTCTCATATAGCATTAATCAACTCGATGTAGTTATGTCGGTTGGTGAAATTGTTGGGATCTTGCAACAATGAACAGCACGTTAGATGTATCGAAAATAATATGTAAAGAACTAATGCGAAACAACTCTACCGAAATAACTTGACGAGGGGTAATCACAGTGTTCAACAAGTTGTCCTTAACACATTAGTTCGCGGGTATACTCGAGTTGAGTAATGCTAAACCCCTCACAAATAAGATGTGTCCGGGATAAGATCGCCCGATATAACTTGAGTTAGCACAACGCAAGTTACCCTCTCTTCGAACTCAAAGAACAGGATGGAGGTAAAAACGTATGGAGAAAACCCTAGAATAAAAGAAGAATTTTTCTGTATAGAAAATGTAATTTGAGTTGTATTTAAAGGAGAAGATACTTGCAAATCAAGTTAGGTTTTGGTTTTCTTTAAAAACTAGTAAAACACCTAAAAGGAATTTACCCATAAATAAAACTCTAAAAATATTTTAGGAATTAATTTCCTAAAGAAAACTCGCCAAAAAATAAACCCGAGTAGAAGAGAACTTGGTGCATGGCATACGCGCATATCGCATGGGTCAAAATTTGTATTTTTGCCCACTCGCTCCACCCACAATATTGTTTTACAACATATCCATAAGCATATGGCTACATATAGTGGAGCTCCTGTCTATTATACCCAATGTGGGACTAAAGAGATTCATTCACTCATAAAATGAGTAAGTATCCTTGGACCCATAGGTCACTAGATCAAACCACACCAAGACCAAAATATTTTTTATTAAAACTCATTTTTCTCCAACAGAAATAACAATCGATCACTCTTTTTCATCCTGGCGAGATTGGGGTATACTCAAACTAATTGGGGTATACCCAATAAGACAAAATCTGGTCATTATGAAGTAAAACCAAGCCACCCCTTAACCTTGTATTTTCTAAATGGCTAATATGCCTTTGGTTAATTAACACTAAAATTCTGATTAGGTTAATTAATTGAGTTTAGATTAAAATTTTGAAATTATGAATTCAGTAGATTAACCTTTTGATCCGTCTTATGAGTTCGATTTCGATCCAAAATTTTGTTTTGAAAATATGAAAGGTCGGTGGTCCGAGGTTTGAATAAAGTCTTTAGCTATAATATAGCCCAGGATGGTATTTGTTTGAATAAAATGCCGACCAATTCTAGCCAGGCATGGTCCTTGGATGAATAAAACGCCACCGTTTTGTGGCGGAAGGGTCTTTGAATGAAGATTATGCCGAGCATTATAATGACAAGGCAGATGTGTAGCTTGACATGTTAAGGATTTATAACCATGCCGACATTTACATATACCAAACATAAAATAGAATATCGGAAGATCTAATTCACTTTATTCATGCAATTTTGGTTACTACATTGATTGAAACATAAAACCTAATCCTTGTCGACGGAAAAACGAATGCACTTAGCATGTGCATCAAGCCTTTGAACCCTAGGCGACCCTATTGGACGAGTTATAGTCTCGTGAGGGGTTTACATAGAGGTCTACCCACAAAACCTATACTAAAACTTCTAAAGCCATCAATCTTCCTCCTCCGAAGACGATACACCCTCCATCATCTCGGTGGGCATACTGGGGATTTTGGATTCCATGAATTGATAGCTTGCATCGAATGCGAATGCTTCCCCCTTTTCCTCCAAGTAGCGCTTTGGTGACTTCATGCTACAAAACAAAACACAAACTTACATTTGTTAGTGGTGTTTAATTTGGAAGATCAAACAACATGGATCACATAAAATAAACCACAAAAATACTTACAAATTGTTCAATTGACAAGTTAAAGTGGGGAGCGTTGAAAATTGGTTTTTGGATAGCTAAATAGGCAAGTATCGCATTTTCAATAACTATGTGCCTATCGTGCACTTGTTGAACACTTTTGAGTTAGGATTCCCACACTCTTGGCTAAAAGTGTTGTGAACCCTAGCCCAAAAGGTTGTGGAATCCACCTTACGGAGGACTCGCCTTCGAACTCTAGTCTCGCATACCAAGCTTTGGTGATTGCCAAATCTTCATTAGAATCAAATGAAGCCATTTCTTGTGTGTAGAGAGCTATTGGGTGAGTTAGATGGAGTGTGTGATGATATGAGCTTTGGAGAGTATATGCAAATAGTTGTGTGTTGTTTTGTGGAGATAAGTAGTGCATTTATAGGATGGTGCCCAAATTTGGCGTTATAGTGTCCAAGTACAAGTGAATCAATGCAATTGTACTTGCAAAATTTGAATTTTGAACACGCCGGCAGGGTCGTAAATTTGCTACAATGCAGGGGGTCCCAAAACGGTAGGAATTGTATGGGTTCATTAGCATGCCGCCAAAATATCACGCATTTTCTTGTTTTGTTTCCCTCCGACCTTACATGATTTTAGGCATCGGAAGAATGTTTTTTTTTTCAATATATGGCAGGTCTCTATTTTAGTACCCTTCCTGGGCTACACGAACGCTTGACTCAGAGGGAATCATATTACCTTGCCTACTGGTAATTCCCATTTTTTGTTGACAGTGGCCGCAGTCGACATTTCACAACCTTGCCGCCTGGTAATTCCGCAATTTTGTTGTGGGCCGGCAATTTGTCATTTCACAACCTTGCCGGCCTTGGGACAGCCGACAGGGTAGCTTAAAAAAAGCATGCCGGCAAATGTATTGACACTTTATATAGCTAAACAAACCATTCATTCATCCAACATTTTTTTGTCCAAAATACGAAACATGTCCCATAAATCGTAAAAAAACATTTGTCCACACCGTTAACTTAAACATTTGTCCACCACAACATAAAAAAATGAACTAGGAAAGAATTCATTGGCCACGACCACGAGCACGACCACGACCACGGCCCCGTTTAGGAACACTACCTTCACCACCACGACCACCGCCGCTACCTTCACCACCGGAGCACTACGAGTCCTCTTTTTATCGCCTTTTGTCTTGGCTTGTGCATCCTTAATAGCTTTTTCTTCCGCCTTTACTTGAGCTTGAAGTTGCTTGAACAATAGATGGGCATCCTCATTGTCAACATTGCAAGCATAGTCAATGTGCTTGCTTTGCAGGTTCTCCTCTATCTTTCGCGCAACATAACACCCTCACAAAGGTCTTCAACTGATCCTTCTATATTCAATTAAACAATAAACAATTAATAGAATGATTCGGTAATGCAATCAATCTTAAAATAGTAAGAGAAACTCTAAAATACTTACAAATATCTTAAGTATTGTTGTTGGGTCTTTCGATTCCATCTTCTTCTTACGAGCCGAGTTCTTCGCAGTCATTGGCCTAATCACAAGAGGACGAGCCCAACCCAAGTACCACGCCATGTATTTCTCGGTAGCTTCATGACCGGTGGTCACCTCGTCTAAAAGACTCACATCGATGTTACGGCTCGTCTATTGTCCCAATGTTCTTGAGTTGGCGCTGGATCGTAAGAGACGTTAATAGTTTTTGGGAGGTGGTGCAGTTATCCCGGTTCCGGTAAAAGAACAGTTCTTCATCGAAATGAGGTTCTTCTTGGACGTAACCCAATTGTCGCATTACCCGATGTGGATCGTACATTGAAAATCCTTCAAACACAGTCATCAAGGGTCCATAGTATAATGCAACAACTTCATTTCTCCTTGGGATTAAACCTTGATTTCTATCCTCCCGTCTGGATCAAATATCACCTCTTCCGCATGATCAAATTGTCGATGGCGCTCGGAGTTTCATAAGATTTTGCGGCATTTCCTTATCCCCCGAGTACCCTTAAATCAAGATGCCTTTGAGCTCTTGGCAAATGTAACGGAACACTCGTTATCCACTTTGACGTAAGAGTTGTCTTTGAACAAAGAAGGAAAGCGTTCATATATCCAAACCTTTGCAAAAAGAAAAAAAAGTTTAGTAAGAACCCCGATCTTTCGAGATTTGCAAATATAAATGTTTTAAACAATAAAATTACCCGGAAGAGACATGTGTTTCCGTTAACTTGCTTAGTGAGTGCCCCGAGAAGATTTTGTCAACTCATTATTCAAGAAGGCAACCACCGCAGCATCCCCAAGAATACCCACGCATCTCATGTAAGGGATCCAATAGTTGCAAGTAATCGGCCTCGACTTGGTTTCTGAACTGTGGGAAGATACATCTCGCCCGGGGTGTATAGCAAATAAGCGGCCGCGTAGTAGCATTGATTCGCAAGGTGCACCATTCCTTCACTATCAAGGATTTCGAGTCTTCCATAGTTTGTCCCTCATCTTCTTCACATTAAACTTCTTAATTAGTCGACCATCCTTCTTGTCAAGAACATCATCCGTCCGAACCCGACTCCAACCGAGCAGTTTCTTGCTCAATTCGTAAATCTTCTCGAAAGAAATGGCATTATCGAATCCCTCGGTGATCGCTTTTCCATCAACCTCGAGGCCTAGAATTTGTTGAGCATCATCGGGAGTTATCGCCATCTCACCGAATGGGAATAACAGAGTATCGGTCTCTCCATAGAACCGCTCACGAGAATGCAGAGATGGTAACTCTATCATGATTAATATTCGAACTCTCCACCGCAGGCAACAACCCTGAGTTCCTCACAATCACTTTCACCTCCTCACATTCCAAGTCAAGATTCCAAGTATGCATCATCGAACACGAAGCTTGGCGCCTCATGAGACGGATGGCATGCTTGTGATCCTAAATACCAAAAAAAAAGAAAATGAAAAGAAATACAAACACTTGATGCAAATTTAATTAAGATAGTTACACACTTGAATAAATAACAAAGACGGATTAAGATTACTTACGATAGTATTATGGATCGTACATGCCCAAGAGTGTTTGTATCCAAAAAGAACAGACTCCACCATCTGCTTTGGGTCCCTTTTGGAGGCTCACCTTCTTTCAGTGCAACCATCAAGTGTTTGGGAGGCATGTGAGAATCAGTAGGTTTAGTGATCACCTCTTCTTCGTTCGGTTGAAGTTGAAGCCGAAGCTTCGGTGGCTTGTGCAACATAGCCTAGAGTTTGTTCTCCTTCTCCATCTCCATCTCCTTCTTCTTCTTGTTCCTCTTCCTCTTCAACAATTTCATCTTCGATGATATTCTTACCTTTATCTCCATTACCATCATCATCATCACCATCATCATTACCTCCTCCAAACCTCATGCATGTCTTGATCACCACCATCATCATCATCATCGTTGTTACCTCCTCCAAGGTAGGATTGGTTTCATCAACATCATCATCATCACCTCTTCTACCGGATGGAATTGATTGGTCTTCATCCTGGAGTCAAATTCAATCATTGGGTTCGGATAATGGTTCTAAGACCTTTGTCGTTAAGCACACAACATACACCCCTCGATGTTTTGAAGACAATAGTTTATCACCAACACGAGGAGGGTTTGAAGGAGGACTAAGAGATGCTTTCAGAGCCGCTTTCTTCTTTGCCATTAGCAATCCGAACAAGAACAATTCGGAAAAAAACATTACAGGTAGCAGTTAGATATATTCAACATATCCGGCGGAACAATAGCCAGAAGGTTGACTAAAAGATGAGTCTTGGCTAAACAACGCCAGGCATTGTATCATCAAAATAGCCTTAGGCGCACAAAAAAACAAGAAATTTTAACTATACAGGTGGCAAGGTCCATGACACATACATTTAGGTGACACACCGCCGCATGTTTTTATATAACTACCCTTAGGGTTTAAAAACTCTAGGCATCAGGAAACATTCAATAGAAGTATAGGAAGGGTACAAAACAAAACTTGCCGGCTTCATTAAAAAACAAAAGACGCCTAGGCAATGTATACTGATGAATAACACCAAGCCCGCTAGTAGCGATTCTGAGAAACTATACGGTAGGCAAGTTCTTCAAACTTATACCCTTCCTACAAACACTAACTATGAAATCCGGAAGGTCGATAAAAAAAACCTTGCAAGGCTGCAGAATCGCCAATTCACAAATTGAATTTTCGACCTAATTTGACATGCAAACATGAAATCAAGTACTAGAGTGAGTTTAAGTGTTCCCTTACTTTCTTAAGCGCACCATTTCACGTGTTTAGTGAGTTCAATTCCTTCTTCTTCAACCGTTTTTCTCTTCACTTTCTTAGCAACCAAATTTGCAATTCCGTGGTTATACTCATTGGGTTTTCGATTAGATTGTTTCATACGAGTTGCCTCCTTCCGTGGTGGATCCATTGATGAAGATTAATCGGAGTTTTGAATCGACGATTTTAACGAATTGATCGACGAGTTTTGGTGGTGGTGGGGTGATGGAGTAGGTAAGGTAAGGTTGTGGAGGAGAAGAAGAAGAGAAGAAGATGTAATGAAGAAAGAAAATCGATTTTGATAGTAATTAGAGTTATAATGAGAAAGGGTAATTTTGTAACTTTACCAATTGACCTCCCCTTTGCCCTTAAAAAAGAGTCCCTATAAAATTGGGTATACCCCAATTAGTTTGAGTATACCCTAATCTCGCCAGGGTTTTCATAATCGTACTAACTAATCCGACTAAGTTGGGCATAAAATTATGCTACTCAAGGCTCAAGCTGAACTTTTTGACTTGGCCAACCTACAAAATGTAGCATGTTTAGTTATGCGAACCAAAATGAAAAATGAGATGAGTCATGGTAACCAGGATAAATCAAAGTCCCATTTAGACCATCAAAGTCCCGGACAATTATCCACGAATTAATGAAAGTCAACTGAAATTTCTTCCTTAAATGACTAAGTAATAAATGGAAATCCCGACTCTCCCATTAAAGCAATTGTACTGATAATCTGATTATCCAGAACAACTAAAACATTTTAATAAAAGGTTAGTTTCGTCTAATCATCAAATACAAACGGTCAAAAAACAACAGGAGCAAATCATGTATTTCAGAAGTTTCAGAAGAAAAATAATCATTTATGCTATTACCAATATCTCACACACATCCCCACCACAGAGTAGACAAAACACCGATGGCTGTACCCGTAATTACTGAAAACATGAAGCGTAATTTATAAAACCCCCCACACCCATCTCCCCTCTACTTGCTTCACTAGAGACTACTCCTGGACTTCACTCTTCTCCACTTTCCCTATCTCTCTCTCTCTGTTTCACATTTTCTCTCTCAAACCCTTTCGATCTCTACAGCAGCAATGGAGATGTCCCGGATTTTAACCGGGGCTACAATTCTCATCACTTTGATACTTCTAGTATCATCTGTATCAGCTCACAACATCACAAAAATCTTAGCGGAACACCCAGATTTCTCAACTTTCAATCACTACCTATCAGAAACACATTTAGCACAAGAAATTAACAGTCGTCAAACAATCACAGTATGTGCTGTTGATAATGCAGGAATGGCAGAACTATTATCAAAACATCTATCACTTTACGCTCTCAAAAATGTCCTTTCTTTTCATATCCTTCTTGATTATTTTGGTGCTAAAAAACTCCATCAGATTACCGACGGTACAGCTTTAGCAGCAACAATGTTCCAAGCTACTGGATCTGCAACTGGTTCAGCAGGTTTCGTCAACATTACAGATTACAAGGGCGGTAAAGTCCGTCTCGGTGCCGAAGATAATGATGGAACTCTAAGCTCGGAATATGTGAAATCAGTGAAAGAAATTCCATATAACATTTCAGTTATTCAAATCAGCAAGATCTTGTCTTCCCCCGAGGCTGAAGCACCGACACCCGGTCCTGCACAGGTTAACCTAACTGAGTTAATGTCAAAACAAGGTTGCAAAGTTTTTGCAGATTTGTTAGTCTCTTCAGGAGCATATGCTACTTTCCAAGAAAATGCTGATGGTGGGTTAACTGTTTTCTGCCCGCTGGATGATCCAATGAAAGCGTTTCAACCCAAATACGATAATTTAACCGATGATGGAAAAGTTGCTTTGTTATCCTATCACGCTCTGCCTACTTATAATTCGATGCAAATGTTGAAACAAAACAATGGTATTGTGAATACTTTGGCTACTGATGGTGGAAAAACGTATCAATTTACTGTTCAGAATGATGGTGAATCTGTTACATTGAAGACCAAAACTGTTACAGCGAAAATTACAGGGAAATTGATTGATGAAATGCCATTAGCTATTTACACAATTAGTAAGGTATTGTTGCCTAAAGAATTGTTCAAGAAAGCTTTAGCGCCGACTCCAGCTCCAGCACCTGCCCCGGAAAAAGCTGCCGATTCACCTAAAAAAGCTAAAGGTAAAGGCGATAAGGATGAGGATTTGGCTCCTGAGCCGATGTCTCCTGATGGTGAGCCAGCGGATCAAGCGGCTGATGATAACGGCAGTATTAGATCCAGTGGTGGGAAATGGGTTAGTGTTGTATTGGGTGTGTGGTTAGCAGCTTATCTGTTGGTGTAGGGTTTGGTTTTTCTTCCTCGTCTTCTTTTCACGTGAAATAAGTAAGGCTTTTTTTGTGCTTGTTAATCTTTTATTTTCGTGAGAACTAATATTTATTCTTACTTTTTAGTAAATTTATATGTCGGTGTGATATTTATTTAGAATTTCCTCTTGTTTTTTTGTGACTTTTTTTTATTGTAAAAGGTTGAGTTGGTCAAAAATGACTCTATTTTAAAGTTGTTTAGTGCTAAAGTGGAAGATATGTTTGCTAATTAGGGAATTCAATCGAGCTTGAGTAATTTTGAAGCCAAAAAGTCTATTTGAACCGAGCAAACAGACTACGGCAAAACCGTCTCTAACAAAATTTTCAATGGGCTCCACCAAAAGTGGCCCCTGCTATCTTCCAGAAGGGCCCACCGAGACCCACACGAAAAATGTGTGAGAGCTTTTTAGAATTTTGTTTTGGCATGGTTTATTCAGTCGTTAAGAACCACTGTTTTGAAGCCAGTGATATCCATGATTAATGGTAGAGTTTAGGGTGTAGTGTTGAATGATTCAACTTAGCCTGTAAGAGCTAATAAGGTACCTAGGTTTTCTTGGAACGCGTAATTGGGGGATATATAATCTAATTAGGGGATATGAATTACTTCCCCCAACCAAAGGTGACTGTTAAGGGGTGTTTTTTGGGGGGCGAAAATACTAAAACACCCTTAGATTAATTAAAAACATTATGAAAAGACTGTTATACCCTTTCAACTAAAACATAAAATCAAATAACCAAAATCATATATCCCCAGTTCAAATCCAACCTAAGCATAGGTCATTTTTGAAAAAAATTTCTTCATCTTCTTCCTCATCGTTCATTCTTCATCGACGATTAATCGTTGAATCAAAAATTTCTTCGTCGATTAACATAACATAACCATGCCTCCAAGAACCAAATCGAAAGCAAAACCGAGAACCAAATCACGTTTGCTCAACAAACACATGAACAAAGAATCGAGAACATTGCTCAACAACTAGAAGAGGACGCAGAACAGCGGCACCGGATGACCAAACACTCATGGCTTCTCCGAGAAGGTAAGTGATTTTTGAACTCATTTATGATTGTTTTACTCGATTTGTAGCCATGGGTTTAGGTTAGAATCGCCAACAATAGCCGAAACTGGCCGAGATTTACAGAGAAAAACCGCATTGGATCTTGGTTTGAATACCAAGTTTAGGTTTTAGTTCGGCATAGAATTTGGGTCGAATACCATACCGGTTTGCATTCTGAAATCGAATTTTTAAACCGGCATAGAATTTGGGTCGAATACCATACCGGTTTGCAAACTAAAAACACACAGAACTTAATTTTGTGTACCGGCATTATATCTAGGTTTCGTGAATGCCTGGGTATTTTAAAACCAGCATCTTTTAGTTCAATTCGTAAATGCCGTATTACACTTAAAACATACAGAACCTCTCATCGAAATGGTGCTCAATACCAAGCACATAATTTAGTTTCTAGACAATCTTTTATAACGATACCGGCATGCTCGATATTTATGGTATTATCTTGGCCCATGTTACGGTATTGGTTTGTTTAGGAATTGGTATGCCGGTTCCTAAACTCGCCATGCCTTTTCTAATGTTTGTTTTGTTTGCTTATGTTATAGGTCAAGAGCCAAAGAAGCGAAGAAAGATAAAGGTCCTATCCTCACTAAGAGAAGGAGGAAGGACGGTCTTGATACTCCTCGCCCTCCGCCTCCACTTGGGAAAGACGCGGTCGCAAGAAACGTTTGGGGTTTGAAACAAGAGGGTCAATTTGGGAGAGTGGTGGTGAACGTAGTGCACTTGCAATCCGTGAAGGTACTTGGAACACATGAGGGCGATGAGCATGATGGAGTGGAAAGTGAGGAGGAAGATGATGAGGTTCCCCCAAGTCAATTAGCAAGCCAAAGCGAAGTTTGGTGGGACTAGTCAACAACCAACACAAGGCAAGGACAAGGGCAATTAAAAATAAAGTTAAAGGTTGTCACCTTCCTCACCTTGATGAAATGTTACCCGACCGCGATGATGGTAAAATTTGGGGTCAAGCTCCGAACCGAAAGTACTCTTTGGATACAAGCACTCTTGGGCTCGTACTATCTTTCAAACTTATGTAAGCATTTTTTATTTTGTGCATGTGCGTTGTTTTATCTTTTACATCATCTCTTAATCGTATTATCTCATATTTGTAGGATCATACTAAGGATGTGCGTGTTTGTCGAAACCAAGCCGCGGCTGATTGGGATTTGTCGTCAGAGCATGAAGATGTCCAAACATTAGTAAAGAACTCGGGTCTCGTATTCTTTGGTTGAAAATTACGTGAATCCTGAGCATCGTGGACCGTCAATTGCTTCGTCGAAAAGGTACCATGGTGAAGGCGATACAATGCACTTCCGTTTGGTGAGATGACCTTGATTCTCGAAGATGCTCATAACATTCTAGGCTTGAATGTTATCGGCAAATCAATTTTGGAAAGGAGTTGAGTCTCTGGACCTAGAATGGTCGAAGTTGCACGATTTGACCAAAAAGTCATTTGGTTGGGACTTCAAAACTTCTTCTGGATAGCTTTTATGTAGCATCGAACGGAAGTAAGACGAAGACATTCTTTCGACGATGCTTAAGAAGATGTTTGAAAATACAAAGGCTAGAAGCTTGAAGGATGGATGGGACCCTCAAGCACAAATTCGGTATCTGTGCCCGGGCGACATGTTATACATCTTGGGCACTAGGGCATTCCATGACACTAACGACAACGGGGTAAGTGCAAACTTTCTCCGCACCTTGACCCGTTTGAAGGTGTCCATGGCTATTCTTGGGGCACCGCAGTCATGGCACATTTGATGGCGGAGATGAGAAGGGCTTCATTGGCTAAAACAAACCAATTTGTCGGGAATTTCACTCTACTCCAGGTACAAATTTCTTTAATCTATTGTTGAGATGTATTTTTTTTTACTTATGTTCACATGTATATTGTTCAAATTGGATTAGGTGTGGTGTTATGAACACTTCCCAACCTTATTCAAGGACCGCTAATTCTTGAAGATCAAAGACCTTATCGAACCCGATACCCCTAGAGCTCGAGAGGTTTGAGTTTAACAAGTAATCCGAAGCTCCTGTGAACAAAGGTCGAGTCATCGATATGAGATTGGCTCTGGATGCTATGAGGAAGGAAGACGTTGTGTTCGACACTTATAAGGAGATTAGAGGATACCGTCCAATTCCAAGAGATGTTGCATTTTACCATGGGCCGTTGTACCACCCAAAAGGATACATCATGGCCGATCCATGCCGTGTGATGCGCCAACATGGATTTAAGCAATTATCCCGTCTTTGGTCGACCTCTGATGATAATTATCTTCTTTACTTTTCTCGGTGCAATTCAACTCCCAACAAGTTGCATGTAGTGTATGATCCAGAACCGGAACCAACACATTGGAGGGATAGAGAGCCACGTCGTTTGGTTGATATTAGTAAGTGGGAGATTGCGGAAAATGGTTATGAAGTTGATGACGGCTACATGAGGGATTACCTGGAATGGTCACATCCTTATGTCGTGCGTCCTCCCTCCGTCGAAGCTCCACACCAAGAAAACCCTCATGTTGAAATTACTCCACCTCCACAACCTACGATGGCCAACCTTCTTAGGACTTTAGGAATGGTGGTAAGTTTTCTTAATTGCTTATATTCATTAAATGTAAACATAATCATATATTAACATATATACTGAATATGTGTTTGATGTATTAATCTAGCGACGTCGGCTTGGCAAGGTTACGAAGATGTTAGGTTGCAAGCATAATGACGGGGTGGTGCTATCTCTTCAATAAATCAAGGAACTAGAGGAAAAGCTTCATAGAATTGAAGAAACCCACCCCCTACAGTCAAAGCTATGTACGGGGAAACAAGGAAGGCGCCGACCCAAAAGAAACAAAAGACTAATTTAGTTTGAGAGAATTGATGACAATGTTTGATGGTTAACTCTTTAGGACTTTGGTTACGTCAAAAACAATTTCAAACTTGTTTTGGTTTGTACTGTGGGTTAACTGTTTAGTTCTTTGGTTTATGTTGAACATGTTAAGATTTGTAGTTTGCAAGTTAAAATGTTAGGCGTAGTAGAGGTCAGGTTTAGAAATACATGTACACATACACAAAAGCATATACAGATCACTCAAAATCATCGGAACCTAGTCCAGATAGCAATTTTATGCTTAGGAACAATCAAGTTAAATTATTTGGTTCATGTATAGAATCGACATGTCTGCGGCATTGTTACGTTTGCTAAGGAGAATGCCGGTATTGCAAATGTCCAAATACTCTTGAAAATGTGATAGAAAACCGGCATTGTAAGATTCATTTTGACAATCTTAGGTATGTAAATTTCCAAATAATCTTACGAGTTGACATAAAACCTAAGCATCATTGTTCGATTTCCACAATGCCAGGCACCTTGATTAATTCATTTCAAATTCTCTTTTATTTGGTCTCAAGTAATCGACTACATTGGATTAGAAACTTTAAATTAAAAAAAAGCGGTGAATGGATTGCACCGAGTAAAAGATAATCTATTTCCATCCCTTTTCAACAATTGCGGAGCCTTTGAGAAATTCCCTAACTGCTCAAAGACATCGTCCGAATGGGGGTGTCAAGGATCATCCTCATTGGCTCTTCTTCTTTTCAACGTATTCCTTTCCCTTCATATAACACCAATCACACCCATCGATAGGCTTACAATGGACCTTGTGGTTTTCTCTTGACTCTGCTAGTTCAACCGCTTTGTCAAACCATTGAAACTCATCGCACTTTAGGTGATTCAAACACCTCAGAAACATTCTTCCATTTTCAGCATCATCAGTTTTGCAATCCAAAACCGCGTGTCCCATCACAAATTTTCTACACTTTGAATAAATAAATGGAAAGTCCATGGCTAGGTGAGAAGGTGACTTGCAAATTTGACACTTGCAATGATGATTCTGTAATAAAAAATTGTATTAGTTTTCCGTCATAGTATTGAAGAGCATGTTGTTAGGAAATATACTTACTTTGCAAATAGAGGTAGATGATGAATCCCCCATTCTTTGAGCCGTGCTTGCTTACTTGAGAGAATGATTTTTTATATTTGGTGCTTGATTTGTGTAGTTTTTGCCAAAGGAATGGGTGATGTTATATAGAAATGATGCTCCAATGGTCATATTTTTCAAAAAACTAGCCGTTTTTTTTTCAAATTTTGCCCATTCGGCATAGATGTTACTAAACAAAGAATGCCGGTACTATATGCATATTTTGGTAGTTTCTGTAAAGATTTTACGATTCACGGCATCCTCGTGTTATACCATGTAGTGCCGGAACATAATACCAGGCATAGTTTTAGTTCC
>JAJJWW010014108.1:0-33532 GCA_023531295.1 Papaver armeniacum
TTTGGGAACATATAATAATGTTGCTTTTTCTGGAACGATTTTTGGCTCCATTCCGTATTTGGAGTGGTCGATTTTAGTTTTAGTAGGATATTTGGTGGTGGTAGGTTGAAATATGTCCGTCTTACCATATTTGGGTACTTAAATGAACAAAAAAATGGGGTCTTTTTGCATTATCGAACTACCAAGTAAATTATACCTAAAACAAAACTTACTCCGACAACAAACGATGATTCATTTTCATCAAAGTGCTTCTTTCAGCAAATGATGATTCAAGCTATCAAGAAATAGATTAGTCACTATAAAAATGAAATATTCAATTCGGAAACTTCCATACTGCATGGTGCTGGGTAATACTTTTTCATCTCAGCCATTAAAGTGCTTTTCTTTTTCGTACTGCATTCCTCATAAAAACAGACTCTACATTTATAGATACTAATGTTTGAGATTCTTCCAGCTCCTCCTCAAACCCATTCTTTCCGTAATCCTTAAAAAAGAAACAAGATTTTTTGATATAGTAAATAAACATCATTAAGTTTCATATCTCTGGCTTGAAGTTGTGCTCTATGCCAAACAACCATACCAAGCATAAGCTCAAAATTATCAATCTCTCGTGTCAATATGGGATAAGCAAGATCCCTTGTCTTTTGCATCAAAAATCACCAACGCCGACAAATTTCTTCCATATGGCATCTCGCATTTCGGGGCTTGAAATCAGATTGCTTTGATAGCTTTTGTATGACTTCTCCCATCGAGTATCTGATAATGGTTTAACCGTAAGACCTTTTACATGTTTCTTAAACACCGTCCAACGCTCAGATGGAAAAAATTAGATATATGAAGGAGATCGCTTTTTGGACATGCACTAGCCATATCACAAGGTTAAGATGACAAGCACGTGGCATATAAAAAGCCTCTTTGTGGATTTTACTTTAGTAGTCTCTTGACCCTTTTATTTTTCGGTCATATTAGCTCCATTTATCGCATCTTTGCCCTCTTAACATTACAAATATCAAGGTTTAGGTTCCAAGAGCTCTTCAAGTTTATTTAAAATTTATCTTCCTATAATCTGCCCACCTTTACAAATCCCAAAAAGTACTCCTCAACTTTGGTTGACTGTACATACATCTTATGACAATTTACATTTTTCTTCATAACTTATGTCCGAGTACAATTAATGCATACAAAAATATTTTTCTTCTTGGAGTTTTCTCAACAATTTTATTTCATACGACGTGTTAACAATGCAATTAATTCATTTTGGATTGAAACCAAGATAATGATGATAAAACCTCATGGTCTTTTACGTCAAGATGTTCTAGCATTACCAAACAAATTTTGCAATCATTTCAATAAAAGCTTAAGAAATTATCATATCTGGCCGCCCCCAACCTTGTCGCTTGGTTCCACTAATGCCAAATTATTTTAGCAGGCTCTATAATAACATTTATTCTTATTAAGACTTGTTTCAATATTCTTTCTCCCTCTTGATTTGTTCATGAATCTCCTTATCAATAGTTACATTCTTGTAAAGTCTAATTTCCAGCTTCTTTCCATTTATGCATGGCAAGATAGTGCCTAATAGATAACTCAGACGTGAAAACTTAGCACCCATATTATGCCAATGCCTCGCTATCATTCGTATCCAACTCGATAATTATGTCCACCATGCTTGAATAATTTACAATAAAAATAAAATAGTCGAAATATTTGAGTATATTGGTCATCTTCTATCTTCTGTTTCCCTGCTGCTCGTACGCCTTATGTAGTGGTGATGTTCATAACATCTAGTTTCGCATCGATACCTTTGGGAAAAACAAAATCAGTTGTTATTTCTTCCGACATGACCATGTTCTACCAAAAGGTCTCTTAAGCAATGGTTAATCTCTTTCCAATTTCCCGAATCATGAACATTTATCGGTCCAAAATCTCTATTTTGAGCTCATCTTGCATATTCTCATCTTCACTTGCATCTAATTCTTGGTCTTTAGTTCTTCTTGCACGCTTATCGCTTACCCTACCATTCAACAAAGCATCCTTTAACATACTATTTACAAGTTTTACCTTCGTCACTATCAATATTATCGGTTTCGCCTTCATCGCCATTTTCGCTACAATGTTAGATGATTATTGGTACAAAATATTTATCATATCTCCGATTCGAGACCGTTGTACGACATCCTTTCCTTGTTATTACCGCTTTAGCGTGGGCGCTTATCTTCTCTTTCTAATCATGGCTGCTTCATTGAATTGTTTATATTACCATGTGAACAGATAAACAAATGAATTCTTTATGAAAGTGTCAGAATACGCATGATAAAAGTATCAAATTGGCAAAAGCTCATTTCATATAATAAAATGCACAATGTACAAAACCTGAATAAATGCCTAAATTCAAGATTAATGCATCTCAAAAATTCTAATCAACACAATTCAAGATAAATTTATCTCAAAATTATAATTAACACCTCCAACAACAATTGTCAACTATTGGGTGTTCCTTTTTTACAATCAAAATTCAAATATCCCAAATTTTAGCTCACAACTCTCAAAACCCTAACAAAATTACTAAAATACCTAAAGTAATATCAAATCATTAATCATTCAACAACATATCAATCTCCAAGATTGGCAATAATACCTTCAGAGACTCAAAACCACAAATAGATGATATTGATTGTGAATTTTTGACGAGATGATAAGATTTAATGATTCAATCTCGTTTTAGTGTTTGAAAGAGATAGAAATAAGAGAAGGCAATCTTGGATAGATAAAGAGAAAAAGACACTGAGGGCTAGTGATTTTTTTTTTGACGTGGTGTATAAGTTGCATGATTCTATCAATTGGGGCCCCTGCAAAATGGGGCCCTTAGGCGGTCGCTCTATGTCAGCCAGGTATAAGCCATGAAGCTCAACACCCCTTATCCAAATATTTATTTCCAATAACAAATTATGCTTTTTAATTGTTAGTGTAATTATTAAGTTAATTAATGATTAGTGAGGTTAAATTATAAGTCATTTTTTTCTAGAAAAAGAATTATCGAATGGAGAAGAAAAGAATGCTTGAAAATATTTAATCATTTTATTTTGTTTATATTTTTTTGAGATGGTTGATTTCAAATGAGTGATTCGAGAGATTCGCCTCCTGAATCAAAACCTTCATCTCTAATACGTATTCATTAATCTTCACAACAATATAGAAATGAGTTATTTGTTAGACGTGATTGCATTCTTCATGAAACTCAATCTCAAGATGAAATGATGGTTTTTACGAGCCAAACCAAAGATGATGAGCATTTATAAGGTACTCAAGTATACTTCAAATTAGTTGATGTTGCTTGAACTGGCCCATAACTTTCTTGAAAGTGAAAAATTATAAAATTGATTTTTAGGTATAAAAAAAGTCCGCTACAATATCCTCAAGATTAAAGCTGTTTAACTTCTATCTCCAAATGTAGTTCGGTTAATGTTTCCGAAGACATGTGTAGGTGAACTTATCTTCAATGGAGTTTTTGCTTTGTTTAGCTATCGTGTTCCGTAACAAGGATATCTTTACATCCTCTAAGTACCATTATTTCTCAAATTTATCTTTTACATCCTCAAATTTATCTTTTATACGCATTATTTCTAAAATTTATCTTTTACATCCTTTGGGACTAAAGTGTTTAATAAAGTTCCTGCCATCGTGTTCAAACTAGTCAGTTCATTAGTCGAGTTATCGTGTTCATTTGGGCCGAGTTCACCATTATCTTTGAGGATGTAAAAGATAAATTTGAGAAATAATGGTAAATCATACTAAATGGGTTTTTTTTTCTTCTGGTGAATGGTACTCATTAACTTGGTCTCTTATCGAGGATGATTATAATCTAAATCTACGATATTTATTAAACACTAGTCTTTCCCCGAATACCCCAAGGATATTGTAATGTAATGTGCTTGGAGCAAAGGTTGGAATCACATTAAAGAGAGGTTTGTTTATGTATTTATCAACCACCATAAACACCAACAACTTATTCATTTTCATAGGAGTATGAAATGTAGTACTTTATAAATCAAAAGATGCAAAAAATAAAAACACGATACAAAAAATTGTTAACGAGGAAACGCACAGCATAAACTGGGGACCTCATTCCATATTTGAACATCAAACTATATTAAAGATATGGATTTAGCTTACTATCGACCAGATTGAATGTAGTTGAGACAAAATCCACCCTCCAAGTGGGATTCAAGCATAAATCGCTCCTTACCCTCCAAGTGATTCCTTTATTGCCATGCCCTTACACCAAGAGTTTTTCACCTAAGTGATTACTTTTGACACTCAAGATGCCTTCTTACGTATGCCTATTTGATTTCTCCTCAGATAAAAGATCAAGGCTTGAAATCTATTTACGATAAAAAGGTAGCAAACTTCACAAATTCAGTAATACTTACACCTAGTTAATCGAGAACTTGATTCTTAACCACCTCTCAAGAGCAATCTTGAACATCAATTAAGAATAGTTTTGATATATCTATCTTGGAGGAATCAAAAAGTTTGAGATGAAGTGAACTTGTGATTTTATCTATTTTGCCTATTTGTAAGATAGACAGAAAACGCTTATAATAGAAAAGCAAGATCGTGGATACGCGAACTATCAAGGTAAAGATAGAGTGTGACCCGGATTCAAGAATCCCCAAGTGAAGTCTTTCAGTTGTAGACTTAATTATATTTCTCAAAGGAAACCTAGCTAGGTCAATAGAGTATGACTTTCAGTTATCAACTAGGATATAAATTTTAAGGGATTTAATTTCCCTGTTGAAAGAGTGTCTCTATTTTTAGATGTTCAAGACCGAGGGTTGCTTAGAATTCAAGCTAAGATTCATGAAAACACTTTCTCTCGTTTAGATGAAACCCCGATTAGGATTTCAAGGAAGCATTTGAAAAGTTCGTCTTTACTTTCATAGAAGAATATACACAATGGTCGGTTCTGAACCGTGTATAATGAACGCTCTTAGCAAATATACCTTATCAACTAAAAAGCAATATTGTGTTTATTTAAACACTTAACGTTTTAATCATGATCTACACACGCAAGGTGTTTTAGTGATTAATGATGTCTTAGAGGTGTTTATGAAAGTAAGTAATGCTAAACATATTTTAAAAATAATTTTCCTTGAGCATCTGATAATATTTTACTGTGATTGTTGGTGAAACGGTTTTTGAACCGTAAGGCAGTTCACGAGTCATCCATGTAATCCATGTAATTTAAAATTAGTGTCAAGGAATACCTTTGCAAATGACACTGTAGTGTATGGATGACTCAAGGCCATGAAGTGCTATATTTAGAGAATCTGTCCACCACCAAATGGGGATGGAAATTTTGAAGCGATTCTTTGTCCTAGGAGATCGATAAAAGTCATTAAAGTTCATAACATCAAATGTTAATCTAGCTATTATAGCTATAAACTATAGACACTTCACTAATTTCAACTGGAAAGGACCAAACTTAAAGTTTTTATTAAGTTATCTTCAATTATTAGAAGTTAATCGTAATGACTATGCTCAGTGTGATTCTTATGGGTATTTGCATGATGGTGGAGGCAGCTCTGCGGACTATTTTGTAAACCACCGAGTAACTATATTTTGGTAGTTAGGTTTTTTCTTATATGTTGTATGAAAAAGATCTTTTAGTATGCTTCGTGTGAATAGCATAGTAAAATCCTGGCAAGATTTTGTAAATAAGGTATTGGTGACCTATTTAGCGCATCCTATACCAGCTTGTTGAACAATGTAACTCCTAATCGGAATGGATTGCCGAGATTTATCATACACCATTATCAAGTCTACAACCCTTATAGATTAAGTATACCATAAGTATATGGACACCATTACCATCCGCAACCCATAAAAAACCTCTCCTCCAATTAGACTCTGGTCTTATAACACAAATAGTCTCTCACTCGTTAACGCAATAGCCTCGCTTCTTCTATGTTGTACTTTTATTTGATCTCAAAAAAACTTTTTACTCTTCTCTTGAAACCCCTTTCTCACCATAAATATCTTTCTAGTTTCCCCTTTCTCTCCCCTTAGTTTCTTATCTTCTTCTTTCACAAATTAATTTCACTACTAATTGTCATTTTCATCTCTCGAACCAAACTTGTTGTTTTTTCTTAGAAGCTTAGTTCACCTTTTGAACATGTATACTTGAGATATTTAGCTTAAAAAAATTCTTCCTCGATAAGAAGAGATATAATTAATGGAGGACATAATTTATTTTTCATTGTTTTGTTTGTGTACAAAATGCATTGTGATAAAGAAAAATTGTGTGTAATTATTTTCTTATTAGTTTTTGGGTTTTCTGAATCTGTGATGGTTTGTTTGCTTCCTTTTGTCATGGGATTTGGGGGTTTAGAGTACGCATTGAAAATTAAAGCATGTGTTCTCATGTTTGGGCGTGAAAATGGCGATATAATCGTGTAACGTTGGTTTGAATTTATCAAAAGTTTCATTTTACTTTTCCCTCGCCCATTGGATTTAGAGTGGTGAATTTATAGGTATGATTATGGAAACTAGGATTGGATGTAGTTGATATTTAACATTTTCATATCTTTACCTTGATAGATCTTTACCTTGAATCATGGTTGGAGCTTCACTTACACGAGGAAGCCCATGCGCTAGCCGAAAATTTAGACCCTCGACTACAAACATAGTCAAACAAGACCCTTAGACAAGATATACGATTATTGGCCATTAAAAAGGTGATTAGGGGGAATCAAGTAAAAGCACAAACGAATGCAAATTTTACCTTTTGCATTAAACTTTAAAAAGAAGATTAGTGAAATATTTTGTCTTTAGAGGTATATATTGAGTACCACCCGCTTGATTAAAGGATTTTCTTAACCAAGGTCCCGATAATAATAATAAAAAAAAAAAATAAAACACATTAACGAAGAACCAGTTTATAAGTATTTAATATCAAGGTGAGAGGCAAAAATAAAATATCGATTTCTTTTGATTCTTCTTCATTTCTAAGATACATATGATAAATACTAGTTGTCTTTGTATCTTGTTTAATATCATTGTATTTTCTTCAATAGAAAGAAACCGTGAGTTCGATCTTATTTCATTAAACATTAAATCAAATCTTTTCTTGATCTTCATCAACACTCAATGCTGGTTGTTCAATAATATGGATGAAACAAAACATGATCAAAATAAACCATAACATCGAGAACCCAAAAATCAAAAGTTATAAACTTAATCCATTTGCTTAGGCACAATCGCAAAGAAGAACAACAACCTTCTTAACATTGCAATTTAAGAAAAATTTATAATCGCCAATTTATTAATTGGAACATGTTCTTAGCATTGCAACCTTTCTAATAACATAAATTAGTATTAATTTCTTTTATAATATAATAACTAACATAACATAATCAATAAAGCAAAATAAAATTTAGTTATTTACCACCCCATGGTAGTTAATGCACCATGTAGGGAAAACTAAGTCATTTCCAAACATTAACTTAAATTACATCAAGTAGCAATGAAATTTTAATAAATAATTTTAAGCTCAGGTGTCTAATATAGAATAATCTTTAGTACATGTTATGTATAGAATCTCAATAGCTTTTAATTTCTTAGAGTTATTGCCCTAAATATGACTCGACATATAAGTGGGAAACCCACTCTATTGAACACAAGGTAATAGTAGAGGAGAAATAGTATATTTTCCGATTGTATTATCGTTTTAATTAGTGATTCAGTTTCAATGAGATTGGACAATGAATACGATCATGTCTTAAAATGTAGCCTTTATAAGAACTTCGAGAAAATAAAGTAAAATGCAGAGCCTATAAAGACATGGTTAGGAAAGTGTGCCATGAAGAAAAGTTTATAAAATTATGTGCTCTATAGAAGAAATAGTTATGTCATCCTAATTGTCGAGTAAGTTATTTAAAAATACAAGGGAGCTTTATACGTATAAGTTATTTTCTTCGTATAATTTTGATAATTACATACACACATTTTCATTACTTTCTAAATCTTATAAAAATATAACAATTTTAAGGTCTTCAAATAACCACTGTACCATGTAAGCATATTTGAAGGATATCACATTGTAAAAACTCACCTATGGTACACCAAGGACACGACCCTTAATCGAAATCGTATTTTTTTTCGATGGACATCTTACAAGGATGAACTGATACAACCTTGCACTTGCCGTGAATTATTTGAAACAATGAAATGAATAATTGGACAACTCTTGAGATGTAAACACTAATGTAAGGGAGAAAATGAGATATAAACACTAAAGTAATGCTTCCTTACCTCAGAATGAATTGTTCGACATTGCAGAGGTCCAAGCCTTGATTTTGACATTAAAGAAGATCTTTGCTCTTACTAAAGAGTTTATATAACTTTGCGGTTAATGTGGTGCAACCAAACAGAGCTTGATAGAAAAAAAAAAATCAAGAACCCAACTGAGAGACCAAAGACAACACTACACATCCCAAGCATCATGCTAAACCTCCAATGGAAGATACGTTGGTTTTGTTTGTCCTTCCAACATCAAGACAGGCGCATTTTAAAAAGACAAGTGAAATTATGATGTTGTTTAAAATAATCATAAACAAGAATCTCATCATCAACATCTTTTTTTCTTCTTCTTTTTTTTCCTGTGAAACTCGCATTAAATTTCAAAAGAAAAAACAAGTATTAATACAAGGCATGCTTTCCTAAACAAAAAAATGATGTTTATGATTGGAGTACAAAATAATCATAAACAAGAATGTCACTAATTTTAGAAAGTAGTTTGATCAACTAGAATGAACTACCAAAAGGAATGAATAATTAAAAGATATGGGGATAAAATAGCATACATTTGTTCTTTGCATTTTCTTGATTACTCCGACAACCTTGAATTCTTTTGGGTGTGATCTCGCCTTAACCATAAAATTTCTCATAATTTGTTTGGCCTCGCAACTTCAATAATCAACACCACAAGCTTAATAAAAGATGAGAAAGACTTATATTAACTAGAGTAGATTGCTCTTTTATGTCTCCCTACCAATTTCTCTCGAATGCTACTTGTTTTGGATTTTTGATACATCAATACCACCGACCCAGTCATCAGATTGGATATATTTGTAAAAACAAATAAAAGAAACCCGATAAGGCAATAATTTTGTGGGATACAAACAGAATAAATGCAAACGTCATGAAAACATTACCTATACTTAACATAGATCCACTTTGTAATCAGCGGCGGGGGATTTCGGATGAAACCGTAGAGCAATGGTAACTCCACAATTAGTTTCCTCCACGAAGTCTATATCACCATGTCGATCAAGCAATCCTTTTCGTGACAATTATCTCAACATCCACACGATGACCATCATTAAAATTCAAAATTTTAAAATGATTAGCCGGCAACGAAATTGGTTTTCCTTCCTTTCCATCATGCCTAGAGATTGGGGAAGTCACTGGTTGGTCTTGACAAGTTTAAACCGAAAGTAATCATATAACAATCATTTTTGCACTTCGAACATGAGGATATAGTCCTCTAATGAAGTCATCTGTGAGGATTTCATTCACAATATATATATAAAGAGGAAAAGGGAGCAAAGAACAATGAATAACAAAATACTATCAATCGGAAAGATATATGCTTGTCTCGGCTTCCTAGTCATAATGTGAATTTTTCAAGAAAAACTGCTTATATATATTCCTTAATGACTATACCAATAGCATCATTCACACCACCGCTAGTAATACTATCATATGGGAATTCCTAATTGGAATTTTTCACCACCAAGAGTCTTGAACTTTTTATGGAAATGTTTCAATGGTTGTTTACTTAATAGGGATAGACTTTCAAGATTTGTCCCTGACATACCTGAACTGCTCTCGTGTGACACCGGGTCTAGATACTATACAACATCTTTTATTTGAATGTTCCTAGCCATGGGTTTGTTATCTTCGACTCGAATTAGCCTTTCATGAACTTCAAATGTTAGTGCTTAGTTTACATTGCTAGTAAATATGCTTGATTGTCAAGTTGTCACCAACAGATCGGGATAGCATTCAAAGTACAAAAAGGCACATGTACATACGTAACCTTATAGAGAGAAGATGATTGACTTTCACTTAAAGTCTTACCAAGCTTTGAATATTCATGGAATTGTTAGGTAGCTATAATCAATTTTATTAATCGTAGTTTAGCATTATGATGTTGTGATTAATCTTATTTATCTTCATCTTGAAGAAAAAAACAAGTTAAAATTTTCATTCTTTGAATCTTTCACTCAGGTGAATTGTAGTGATTTTTATAGGAAATTCTTGTGCTACATGAGCACCCACTAAAATGATTATCATTGTGTAATATTGAAGTTATTGTATATCATCTCGACCCTTGTGTACAATAAAACCAGGTTTAAGATTTAAAAGATTTTTCTAGTATGGATGGAGTGTGAGCCTCAATTTGAGAAACTATTGTCCTATTAATTGAAAGGAATGTAAAAAGGTTTGTATGACATAAGTACTCCAATTTTTTTAACATGGAATCATTACTTTTACCTCTTTTAGAGTCAATGTTAATCCTGCAAGTTATGTTTCCTTTAGGCTATAGATAAACTTTTATCTCAAGAAACAAAGTTTGTATCTCCAAAAATCAAGGGAGAAAGCGATATATGCAAAACCTAAAAATGTTTACACTTAACCAACATATATGATAAAACAAAAACCAATGACGATGTAAATATAGATGAGATAAATTTTGAAGTTGTAGACTGAAATCAATTTGGCACACAACTTATTTAATCTTAGATATAAAACGCTAATAATATTATTTTCTAAAATCTCATCGAGTCAAGTAAAATAACAAATGATATTATATTTTCCTTTTTACTCTTTTTATTAATAATGATGTTAGTATTATGGTTTTGTACAGTTTGGAAAGTTAATGTGTTTTATTATTTCTATCAAGATGATATGTTTTTGTACACAAAATTTAAGCATTGTTAGATTGATCGATATGTGATATGATTGGTATCCTAAAGTACGTTTTGAGAGATTTATAATGAAAACTCAAAACAAAGTGTGGACTAAGAAAATTTATTTTCTTTTAATAAATAAATATTTTTAATTATGAGCCTTAAAATACTGTGATCGTAATTGCACAATGAATTCTACTATCTTAGCCATCATATTAAATATTTGGTTCAACTAAGATCTTAGAACGATTAAAAATTAAAATTTTGTTAGTATGCTTCAGATTCGAATAACTTCAAAGAATACTTACATATAATCTAACCTCGATTATTAAAGAAATAAATTATAGTAGTTCAAAGGCTACAAATACATGTGACATTTCATTATCATGGGAAATAAACTACTTATATTGAAGAAGAAATACTAGTTCTATTAAATCCAAAGACGTATATATGCCCGGAAAATGAAATAGAAGCTTATTCATTATTTGGCCTCAACTTTTTAGTAAAAGATTGGCCCGAGTTTAATTTCAAAAATTAAATTGTTTACTTCACAAATAGTATACTTTTGCTTATAGAAATTATTCGAAATTTGGTTCTCAACCTAACTTCGATTACTTAAGTCGAAAGTTACTCTCTAAGGTGTATATCTAAATACCTTTTAAGAAATTTTTTTCTAATGATATCAAAAGAAATTATGTGTGAAAACATTTTCTACCAAATTTTCAAGTAACAATGATCTTTGGGATGAGAGGTGGAAAATAAATCTTACTATAAATCGAGATTTAATCACAAATAGTCTAAATCCAAAAACATAACTATTTTGTGGTAAAAATAAAGATACGTAAAAACCTAATAGTTCAAAATCTTTCCAAAATGCCTCCATGTGGTGACAACCCACAAGACACTAGGTCGTGGATCGATGTAGAATGAAATACAAATAAGATGCAAACATCAAAAAAAAAAACAATAAGTAAAACACGAAGATTTAGCATGGTTCAACAATAGTACAAGACTTTTGTATATTTCCTACTACTTCTTCTTCAATATTATGGAACCGCTAAATAAGGAATTTCATACCCAACAATTGATGAATCAATTAACAAACTATGTTCCAACTATATGTTAATCCTAAACTCTAAAGATAACTCTCATGAACCAAATGCTCCATAAATTACCATATAATGTTTTTAACAAAACAAAATAATCTATATATCACATAACGAGATGATCTTTGTCTAAATGATACGTTTTCCACTACCAAAGACGTGTCTTTCACCATCAACGAACAAGGTGATCTTCTTGAAAATAAGAGAGTACCAAGTACACCACCAACTATTTGATTCAGAAACATGTATGAATAAAACCTAATACAATCAATGAAGTAGGTCAATGGAAATACCCTTAAATAAGATTGTATATAGATTCTCCTTTTATTTCACAATGAATATATACAAACCAAAGGTTCGTGAATCTGATTGTATAGAAGAGTTCTCGATAATCTAAAAAATTAATATCCAAGATCAATTGATTAGGTACTACTTGTTCTTATTATAAAGATAAACAACATAATGCGTAAAAGGAAAACACAAGATACCGTAAATTTTGTTGACGAGAAAACTACACGCAGAAAATCTAGGGACCTCGCCCAACTTTGAACACCGCATTGTATTAAACCGCTACACACATTAACATATTATCGACTTTTTACCGAATATAGTTGAGACCAATTAATCCTCTAAGCAATTTAATTATAGTGATGTTCCTTATATTTCTTCAAACTCGCAAGATTCTATGCACTTGATTCCCTTAGATAATATTCTTTACAACCTAAGAATTTCGCAACCTCGTGAAGACTTTTGATACCATTCTTCCTCCGATGTATAAGCTTATTTGATTTCCTTTTTGGTATGTTTCTGTTTAGATTTGGATTATTTTTTTGTTGAGACAAAGTCCGTAAAACCTAATAAATACGAAACACTTACACTCGCTAGCCGAGACGCCCGGATTACCAACCACCTCTCAGAACAATCCAAGCAAATCAAATAAGAGTTTAGATATCACTCTTGAGGAATCACAAAGTCCGAGAGGAAAGCAAACTTTTATTTATCTTATTCCTCATCTAAGATTACTAGAACCTCAAAGATCAATAATAAACGTATCATATAAAATATCGTCGACGGGGAGGTTCACGAATCCCTAAGTGAAGTCATAACTAGAATACAGGTTCAATTAAGAACCTAGGTTATAGAGGATGACTCTAGCTTAGCAACTAGGACACAAGAGTGCCCTTAAAAGTTAAGAAATTCCGTTGCAAGAGTATTATAATTATATATTTAAGTTTATATATCAACATCATGATAAGTGAGATCTCAAGAGCATGCATTTAACTAACGTTGTAGTCATTCTCATGGATCTTGATCTCGTCTCTTGCTTAGGAGTCATATAGGCAGAGAGAGTACTACAAAGAGCACGAGGCATGTTAATACCTTATATAGTCATTACATTTTGTACTCACTATTAATTACCGATGTGGTAACACCAATTCAAATTGACTCGTATTTGATGCCGAAATAAGACCTGCTATGTTACCAAAGGTGATTTTGGTCATAGAAACCTTTTAAACGATCAAGTTATGACAACCTATCGATCAAGGATACATCTCCCAAGTAATGGTCTCCCTAGCTTTCAGATGTCCTTTTCACCTATATTGATACAACAATCCAACAGCTTTGTATTTTCTTTCCGTATGTCCTTTTTAAAAGAAAAAACTAGACAATCCTACCCTTTTTCAGCTTTGTATCTCTTATTCAAGGGAGAAGATGAGAATCAACAATAGGATCATTTCATATAACAATACGTCCCGATTGTGGCGGGTTGGGTGGATGTTCAAGAATAGATAAATTATTATTAAGTTTATCTTTCTAAAAATGATTTTCCTCGTTAACCAAACAATTAAGATTAACGCCGAAATCTCACCCGATGACTTTGGTTGTTTTTTCATGTTCCGTCATTTGTCCCTCAAGACATGGATAGTACCTTGAAGATCATATATGAATTTGTCCATATTCCTTGATTGATATGTTTCTTTTGATTTTTTGAGCTTTCCTTTTTTCCCGACCTGTTTCTGATCAAGATAGGTTTGGGAGGAAGGTTCTTCTCAAGGGAGAACAATATCCGAACAACTTAGAGGTCCGATTCTTCTTTCACAATGATTATTAATATGACCTCTTTTTTACACATAGAGCACCGAGGCATCAATCTTGTGTTTTCAAAAATAACGTGCATTCTTTACAATAGCATTGGAGGAAATAGCCCACTGGATTGTGTTTAGAAGAATTTTGATGATGAGTCTTATGAGATTTTCTCGATTTGGAATCATATCAATTATTTTCATTACAAGATTTAAGATTATGAATACGAATATTAATTCTAATTTTTTCCTTTTCTCAAGATCCAACCGAGATTCCACATTATCAATCTTTTTAGTAAGTTGTTCTTTTCCCATAAGAAAGTTTGACGTTTCTTTAATGAAGGCATCTTTTATTAAGAGAATTTCATCTAATAATAGATTAATTTTCTAAGCAAACATATTACTGCATGGAGAGATTTCAATGCTAGTAGGATCGCAAACATGGTCATCAGAAAAGAAGGTAAGATCTCCAACCTTATGAGCATGTTTATCCTCTGGAAAGTAATCTAGAGTAGCCCTCAAGGCTTGTGATTTCTTACAGAACTCCTTGTAAGAACATATAGTGATGATAAGATGTTCAAAACCAAGACACTTGGAGCTTTGAGGAGTGTCCTTATTGATCCGAACCCTATTGTCCTTTACTTTTTAAGAGATCTTATTTTCCTCAGTAGAAGTATTTTTATAAATTATTGTAAAAAATGAGAAGAGTAGAATTTAAGATATTCTCATCTTCCTTTCCAAAGTATTTCAAGGCACAGAGTGAAGTAGACTCGTTGTCAAGTACTTAGCAGAGTTACCTACTTTGAGAGCGTTTTTTATTACATATAGTTCAGGATCAAAGATCTTCAACTTTCCAACAAGGATGCTTCGAAATGTTGAAGATCGCTCCTCTCAATGATATGGCATATTTCTTAGACTCATATCGAGATGGAAAGGACCTCAGAATTTTCATCACAATATCCTTTTCGTGTGGATAGTCCAACCTAACATATGAAAGGCATTTGTTGGGAAAATTAGCACCCCGAGCTAAATGGAACACATAATCACAAAGGGCAATTGGTGATTTGTACCAAATAAGGAGAAATAATAAAGAGAAACGTAAGATAAACAAGCACACACAACCACAACACAAGATATATGTGGTTCACCTTTACATGCTACATCCACGACCAACACCACCGTAAAACTTTCATTAAATCAAAGACCATTACATGCTCTTTATGCAACCAAGACAAGAACCAAAGAGTTAACAAGACATACCCGAGAACACCATCGAAGAAACCATATAAACCAATTCTCTAACCATCCCTCGAACCGCCTTATGTCTTCTTCTAAACCTTCTTCATAATCGCTACTAGCTAACGAGAGGAGAAACATGGAAACACTAGAAATTTGGTTTAGGCAAAGCCCCAAACCCTAAACACTAGAAAACCAAAATTATCTCTACAAGTTTTTCTCTTACAACGATATTGACCTTTCACTGCAGAACACACGATCCTCCCTACCAAAGAGACCAAATCCCTAAGCACTGTGGATTTACAAATCTTCTAGTTGGATGTATACGAACCGACAATTCTAGTCTTATATATAGAGAACATGAACTTGGCTACCAAGTATTAGTCTCCTATTAGGAAACTAAAACTCTTTTCTAAACTCTACCAAACCTAGATTAGAAAATCCACCTCAATGTGGAACGTTTTAGAATAGAAACCCATTGTTTTTCCTAAAAGCAATCACTATTTTGAATAACTTGTGATTAAATTCTCTAACGAATCTTCGTCATCCATACGAAAGGTTTTTCCAAGTCATAAATTAGGTTTGAAGCCTTGCTTCTTTTCTAACATATTTCGTGTTAATGGGAAAGGAAGGGAGAAACCTCGATCAATCTACTTTTTGCTTGTGGTCTCATTGCTTGTGCTAATCTTGCAAAGAAGACAATTGGGAAGCAAATCCAAAATCTTGTTTTCAAGAGTGGCTATGCTCAAGATTTATATGTTACGAATGCTTTGATCAAGATGTACCTAAAATGTGGAAGAATCTCAAAGGTCGAACAAGTTTTTTAGAGATACGATACGGTCGACATCATTTCCCGGAATTCTTTGATATCCGGTTATGCACCGAATGGATATGGGAAAGAGGCGATTAAAATTTTCGAAGAGATGGAGGTTAAGGGGTTATACCTGCATCAAAGTTACCTTTGTTGGGGTTTTATCCGCCATGCGGTCATGCAGTGGTTGATTGATCATGGGATAAAATTCTTTAAATTAATGACCGAAACTTACTCCATTGACCCCGTGGAAGAACACTATGCATGGTTGATTTGCTAGGCCGCAGGTGAAAGTTGGAAGAAGCTTATAAATTTATAACCGAGATGCCCTGTAAGGGCCAATGCAGAACTTGGGATGCATTATCGGGCATGTCGAATGCATAAGAATGCAGACTTAGGGAAAATTGCCTCTCGAGAAGCTTTTCGAGTATGAACCACATAAAACATCAAATTATGTTTTGATGTCCAATATTCATGCCGAAGCGAGGTAGATGGAATGAGGTGGAACGGGTGAGGATGCTGAAGGAAAGAGCGAGAGTGGAAAAACAACCTGGGTGTAGTTGGATTGAATTAAAAATAGGATCCATCCATTCTTCTCTCGATGATTCAGCGTAAAACCAAGACTAGACATTTGTGAAGCAATCGACTCTTCTCCGACATTGCATGCTGAAGCTACGATTTTGTTCCGATGTCGAACTTTTCCAAATTTTGATCATGGTGATTAATTACAACCGAACTCTCTTCGAAATTTATCATTTTGAGAAATCAAGCGAGTAGAACTTACTAGTGTTTGCCTAAACCCGTCATTCTATATGTTCCGTTCGATAGTGTTGGAAGTGGGGCAAAGAATAGCTTCAATGGGTGTTCAATGTAAGTCACACACAGTGCCATTTATGAATGGCGATAAGTTTTAATTTTATAGATACTTAATTAGGATCGTGAACTTCATGATAATCACACAATAATATACTAATAGAAGTTTATGAGAAATACCTTGGATAGCGCTAATCCGTGTTACGATACCGATCGCTTTGTAGAAATGCAGTAATTTGTGGAGGTCATGGTTTCTCCTTCTTCACCTCTTACATTATGAATACTAAATTCTCAACCCAATATCGATGGCTATTGTGTTCCTTTTATAGGTAGAAGGAGGACCAAGTTCCTAGGGTTTAGTATTGGCATTAAATCTCGACCGTCCATCAAAGAAGAGATATTAGGAATATAATCCCATAAAGGAAACCGAATATTTAGTATAGCAATAATCTAGATTACCAAGATTATTACATGGGCCCAAGGGAATATTTCTAGTCATACAAAAATATTCTTACATTCTCCCACTGGTCCATGTGATAATCGATGTAATGGTTAATCATAGAAAACATAAGTGCGCATATTGCTAAACAAAATTTAATGGTTAAACATAATACCTTGATCAAGCAAATTAGTCATGCGGGTCATAGCGGTTGCACATTGTCCCTGTTATCAACATGTTCCCTTCCATGTACCACAACACAAATAACTTATTTAACTAGGCCTTAAATTGGGATGTCATAATGGTCCAGTAATGTCTTTAAAAGAAAGACTATTTCTGTTGACATTCATCCATTCACATAAGTGTATACTAAACATGGATACATAAATAATTCGTAATGACATTAGTAAGAGCTCAATAGGTGTTCAAAAATAAGCACATAAATTAGTCGAAAATAATCAATTACTCTCACTGCACCTAAGATTTTAATCTTTTCTTAAGAGGTCTTAAAAGGTAATTTTTCATTAAGTGCATCTCCGAATGCAATTGTGCTTAAGCTGTAAATGAACAACTATTGTTTCGAATTTCCTAATTCACGATATATACTCAAGGTTCATGTGTTTTGTTCCTTTTGTATCATATCGTGCTTTAATGTTGCGAAAGCTAAGACAGTAAATTTCAGAATGTAGAGACAAACCTTAAGTCTCTAAGTATCATGACTCATAAATATTCAAACTCAATTGTGGGACTAGTATTAACGGATTCTTCCTTTATAGAATCCATACATCCACAAAAATTGAAGTCTGAAAACCCAATCAACTCTTGTTGGGTTTGCTAACTAATTATAAGACATAAGTTAAAATAGTATCTCAAAATTCTTGATAGCAATTTGTTCTTCGATTCTTTAGGCAATTAGTTAACATATTAACAACTTGTTATAAGTTTCATATCAGAATTAAGACGTAATGAAGATTAAATTTATATCTTCTATCCAACATGAAATAAAATCTGTTAAATATGTTATATTATCTCAAAATCCCTTGAATATTCGATATATGCCTTATATGAGAGCTTTAGTAATCCATATGATATTACTATCACATGGTAAGCTTCATTGATAACCTTTATTTCAAAAATATAGAGATATGCATAAAGTCAAGATCACTACTCGTAGGTAGTATGTCTTAACATACAAGACCAAGAGTATGAATTTCTCCCACTGATCTTGAGGTATATGCATAAATCTGTAATAATTTCATCCAAAACTTGAAACATTTATAGTTTTGTTGAATTTCATATACCATTATGGGAGGTCGCTTAAATTTCATACTTTGATTTCTAAAATTTGTAGACTAAAATTTATCATTAATAAAGGTTATTTCACATTTAATTAATGCAACTCTTAGGTCATACTGAGTTACTAATAATACTATGATAATTCAATAAGTCTTTCTTTGACACGAGAGAAAACTTATTTATAATCAATGCGTCATTTCGTAGTAAAATCTTTGGAAATAAGTCTTGCTTTATACCGTTTTAAAATTGCTATTACAAATCAGATAGGTCGAAAGACCCACTTTCATACAACCGATTTGTGTCTTTCTAGCAATTAAACAATATCCGAGACTTGACTTTCAACCAATGATTTTTGCTCACATAGCATCAATCCATTAATCAAAATTATTACACATAATATTTGTGAACCTAAAACCGAGTCTTTGCCATTCCATATCAAAATGTAATAAATTCTTGTAAGAAAATCACCTAAACAACATGAATAACTTTCTTACAATCTCTCGTTGAGACCTTCTTAATGCCGGGTTCATGTTGTTATCAAAAATTCTTTATTGCGTAGTTATATTATGGAGTATTGGATCAGTAATTTGTGGTCTTTCATTATCTAACATTCAAAATGAGAAGATTCACAATATCTCGTAGAAATCTTAAATAAAGGGATCATTATCACTATTTCTTGAACAAATATATCCACGCACTCCCACCGATTATGCCATCATTAACTAATTTATATTTTCTGCTTTCAATAAGTCCCATACTACGGTTAGAACATTAATGAATATCATTTGGATTATTTAGAAAACCAATGAATCAAGAATAGTTTTTTCAAATCCAATTTTCATTCTTGGGAATGTAAGCCCTCACCTCCAATCGAACAACCATAACTTAAATGTGATTTAAACTAGGTTTCCAATTTTCTATTCCAAAGTGTGTCTTTGAAACTTCTTTTTACTGAAATCTATTTAAATTACACAACAGTAAAGAACAAACATCCACAAATATAGAGCCATTATGCATGGCTCATCATGCTTCTAACCATTTTCATAAAAGTATGATTTAGCCTTTTGATATACATTATTATGCCAAGGATAAGTTGTCCTTGTGTATTGAACAACGATTCCAAACTTTTGAAGATATTATGCAAAAGATTTAGGATATTATCCTTTTTTGTCATACCTTTCACAATATTCACCACCTTTGTCGAATTTTATGATTTTCACTTTATCTACAATTGCCTCTCAATTTCAATAATGAATGTTTGATAAAACATCCATGGATTAAAATTCATAATGCAATCGATAGATTCACATTAATGCGAAAAATCATCAGGTGATAAACAATTTTATCTTCCAAAAACTGGACCATTAAAAGTCTACGTAATAATCATAATATACAATTAATAAGAACAAAATCAAATTTATAATAGAGATAAATGACAATTGCTTACAATAGTTACATACCTTCAATAAGATTCTCCCGTGGGTAAAACCTTATCAAGGAACAATGTGAGACATGAAAAATATCTGTGGATATTTTACATTCTCATAATTCAACATTATGTCTCTGTCAATACTACAACTAGAATCACAGTGGGCAACTCACATCCTAAAATGTATTAACAAACTCCAATAATTCTAAATATGTTCAACCTAATATAATGTGAATTGTAGTCACCTGGGAGGCTATTATTTCACATGTATATGAAACATTTAGATAACCTTAATGCTTGTTTAACGTGTGAAGAAAAAACTACTCGTGAGCAAAGATTGTTCTAATCGTTAAATCAAACTAAGAGGACTCAAAATATACAACACTTACCAGATAAGAGCATAGCATCCTTTGTGGTGATAACTAAACTATCCAACAAACATGTACAATTGCAAATATCACACCGACGCTTCTTGTGATATTGCACAAACCCCACTCAATGATATGGACATACTTGATCCGATCATAAATTTAGTCGTTTATAAACAATAATGAGTAACCCTAAAACATCAATCACGAACATTTATTCAAAAGCATGCCATACATGAATTGTGAAAAATATCAACACCCTATAATCGAAAAATATCCAAACATAATGAACTTTTTCTTAAACCAAAATCGAGCATGAAGCAAGTCTATAAATATAATTCAATAATGAAATTTCATTGAAGAAAATTCTTTGATGCATCGCTCATTTAAATATGATACAAACTTAAAGATCATGATAAATAACGGATATATGATGGATTGATATGAAAGGTGTTAAATAGTCAATGAATATCATTTTCGTAAATATGGAGAAATTTATCAAAAATAAACCCTCAATTTCATAGAGGATGCAATAAGTTTTGGACAACATAATAAAAATATTCATGAAAATATGAAAAATTGTAATAGGTTACTCAACTCGATAATGAGTTAATTTATGTAAATTTTCTTTTATGCTCTTTTAAGAAATAACGTAAAATCATGTGCCAATTATTTAATTACCATAATGTATGATCGATATTGTACATTTCAATGTTATCTTAAACATGTGAACTCAAATTACTGTGGGTAATTGTTGTTCTAATACATTTAAGAAAAAATAATATTATAAGCACTTGACATGATAACGATTATGATGAAAAATTATTTGACATCACTGGTGATAGCCAAACAACTCAAATAATGCCATAATAACTAATAAACCTTGCCTTTACGTCTTGGCGTATTTGTGCTTACAATAAAATTATTATTATTGCTAAGATAAAACACTCTAGTATCACTGTGGTGATAACTAAAGAATTATGACCTAAGAATCTTAAGCACAATAATTTTATACGTACAATCGAAATTATCATCAACATTGGGAGAAAGAAAAGTAAAGCATAATGACACAAGACACCCTCAAGATTCAAATCAGTTCATATCCATAATCCATAATCTATGATCAACAACCATATCAGTCAATGTTTTCTTAAATAAATGAACTCCAATTTCCTGTGGGTAAATTTTGTTCTAATATATTTAAGAAAAACAATATTACAAGCATTTGACAAAATTGTGATCATGACCAAAAGTGATTTGACATCACCGTGGTGATAGCTAATCAACTAAAATAATGTCATTATCACATGATGTCGATAATCGCAAAACTTACACTTTACGGTTTGCAAATTCATGCTCATAATGACATTATGATTATATCGAGATATAACACTCTAGTATCACCTGTGGTGATAACTAAAGAGTCCAATAATAATTTTAAGTATAATCCCATAAAATTTAAAGAAAACAATAATGTGAGAGAAAATATTCCATAACGCACAAGCACACAAACCATATCATAATGCACACACAAATTTAATGGTGTCAAAAATGGTTTTGATCATAAAATTTATAATGAAAACCGATTAAAAAATTCATTTTATTGTTTCGATAATGGAAGCGTAAATTAATTTACAATAAAAATTGGTTTCATTAGTTTTAAAAATTAATATTGTCTCATTATCTTAATAGTAACTAACACGTATACATGCCAAAAGAAAATATTAATGTTTCCAATTTTTAATGTCTTAATAACCATTCACGTGATGAAAATATTCATGCTATAAAGATATAATTCCTAATAAATATTTCCTCGTTTATATCATATCTTCAATTTACCTCCCTTTCACATACAAGGCAAGTAGAATATATGGACTTTAGTGGAACAATTATGCATGTTTATGACTACATGATGTCGACATTATTCCATTTCATTTATCATCATTATTACGTTCATTATTACCTCATATGCTCATTATATGCCATTATTTAAAAATAATATTCTTACAATGATTTTATTCTATTATTTACATGCCAAAAATAAAATCATCAAAGCCAAAAATAAACTCATTAAGCAAAAATGTTAATTTATTTACATAAAATAAAGGGTAGGACATTAGCATTAAATTAAAATATATTTTCCTCCAAAATTAAGTAGGTCATTAATGTTGAAACATATTTTCTTCCAAAATTAAGAGAGAGTAATATAAAGTATAAAAGAAAATCATAAGTGATAATGGCCATAGGATCTTAAATTGTACATTATACCATAATTTTCAACTTGATTTGATTTTGATGAGATAATAAAAAAAAAAATCACACATGAACATGAAGTGTGAGCATGGGTCAAGATAGTTAGGTGCGAAAAGTAATGCAATTCCATAAGAACGATTATGTTCCTGTAAGGGAAAAAAATCAAACCCAATTTTATTTTATTATTGCATATGATTAACGGACGATCATGAGTTCTAAACACAAGCTATAGATGCCAACTATAAGTTTTAATTTTATAGATACTTAATTAGGATCGTGAACTTCATGATAATCACACAATAATATACTAATAGAAGTTTATGAGAAATACCTTGGATAGCGCTAATCCGTGTTACGATACCGATCAGTTTTGTAGCAGCGGTAATACCTTGTGGAGGTCATGGTTTCTCCTTCTTCACCTCTTACGTTATGAATACTAAATTCTCGAACCCAATACTGATGGCTATTGTGTTCCTTTTATAGGTAGAAGGAGGACCAAGTTCCTAGGGTTTAGTATTGGCATTAAATCTCGACCGTCCATCAAAGAAGAGATATTAGGAATATAATCCCATAAAGGAAACCGAATATTTAGTATAGCAATAATCTAGATTACCAAGATTATTACATGGGCCCAAGGGAATATTTCTAGTCATACAAAAATATTCTTACATGGCGATGAATCAAAAGCACGAGGTTAAGAAAGGAATCAAAACAATTAGTGATCCATCTCAAATACCAGATACTTCTACAGATGGACATTATTTGATGCCCGATAACAGCCTCAATCCTGGAGGTTGTTGTGTTTTATCTTTATCGGCCTCAACGTATTTATCTCTTCAAGAATTGGACGGCATGAATTAGGGTCTTTTAGGAGGTATTCTAGTTCTGGACCTTTGAGAAGAGGAAGGGGTAGACAATTCTGGGAGTGAGTACTGGCGCTTTCTAGATGCACCGTTGGTGAGCATGGGATTGCATAAAGGTTATAAACAGAAGTTGGAGTCGGGTTAGAAACAGAATGCCCCCGTCATCCTGAACCTACCACGGTGACCGTAAATCTACTTCAAGACCATAATATCTCATGTGATCTGAAATGTTAACAAAGTGTAATAAACTATTTACTTCTTTGTCAATTTGTAGAATTTATGTTTTCCATAGTCTTACTGCGTTTGTAAGATGGCGTGAATGTCAACTCCATTTTTTTGTTCACTATCCTACTTTGCAGTCTCAAGCTATATAGATTTCTAACTTCTGTGAAGTTGACTAAGATATAGAGAAACGGGTCAAAAAGAAACTTGTGTAGTATAGAACCTATAACATAGATTATATGGTGCCCTTTTCATTTCCTTTTTTCCTGAAAAATTCAACATGAAAACTAAATTCTTCAAACATTCATTAATCGGCATAAGCCGTAAATATAGTCTTACACGCCAATAACTGCAGAGTATGCTTACATCAAACAATCGAAATAAAACCCTGCCATAGAGTATTATCCCGCAGGTATGTACTTCTACAAATACAGGAGTGTATATTATGCATCAGACCAGACGATATCCAACTCGCCCCAGTTGTCTTCTGAAACACCCAATGCTTTCCATACTGCCTTTGAAGCATCAACAATGTTATTAGGGCATGGAGGTTGATAATCATGTTCATCATCACAACCCATAGTTGAGTCACACTCGTCAACAACCATAGCGACAACAGTCCGTCCATTACCTGTTATAGTTATGTTGTTCATACACCGTTGTTCATGGTTAAACCATCCTGTTGATAATGCCACGACCGGAGTATCGTCGGAGTGATAACTGTTATCACATTCAGACGGACCACCACCATCACCATCTTTCTCAAAGCTATTGAGAGTCAAGACGGCTCGACCTACAGGAGGCGAACATGTGTATGTAGGATACAGTTTTCCTTGTTTACAACAGTCAGAATAGTTCTCTTGGTTACATTCACCTGGTGGGGCTTTCTTGCCCTTGATTTTCCCGCTAGGTCTACAAGTTTGAGCTTCAACAATCTCTAAACAACTTGTAATTGCAATAAGAAGAGCTAGTAAAATGAAAACATATGAATAGGTACTAACTCCTTTCTTCATCTTGATTTTTCCTTGCTAGTCTCTTCCTTTCCCTGTTTATGTATGTAGGCTTACTAGTTTGTGTGTTTTTTTTTTTTTTTGATGTGTTATGGTACTGGAATTCTGACTAGGTTATATATAGTATTTGGATGAGCTGCTAAAAAATTCTCACAAATTTAAGTTATTACCCATAGTTTGTTTTTAGGTGGTTATATTAATTAAATATTCATTTGACAAGTATTTTGGAGAGTACTAGAATTCCTAGATAGAAAATGTATAGTGAAAAATGCCAAAGCAAGGGTATTTAGTACGTTTGCTCGTCTTATTCTAGAGAATTGATCCTTAATTTGTTTTATTAACAAATTAATCTAAATCATAAAATTAATTTAAGGTTCACTCGCGCTGAGATATGTTCTATAAGGGGCGGTATCTTTTAAAGTTTATGCTTGGGCTCCTGAAGTTAGTGTTTTCGGACAAAGATTTGCCGGCTACTTCACCAACTTGGGCATTAATTTCAGGTGTTCCAATTAATCTACAGAATGAAACCACATTTAAGACCCTTGGAGCCAGATGTGGTGGTCTCATTAAAATCTCAGATGGTCAATATGAAGTACCGTCTGAAATGCGTCAATCAGATGGTCAAACTGATGAAAGTGGTGTTGTTTGTTTTTTCATTGGAAGAGCCTGCAGTACCAGCTCATACGTCAGTTCTGGATGTACCTTCAAGAAACAGCACATTAAATGCAACACCACCGGTAGTTGAGGGCCTAGTTAATTCTCCGAATCATTCCCGAATGATTTTCGAACGTATCCGAACTGACCGTATCCGAATGATATTTCCGAACTATTTGAACTCCGAACCTAGTTCTCGGATTATATGGACTCACGAATGATTCGCGAACGTATCCGAATCGACCGAATCCGAATGATACTTCGAACTAGATTTGAACGCCCAACCTCGCTCTCCCGTAGGTAACTCTCTGACCAGATTGGTTTTTGTTTAATTTTGTATATACTTTATATTTAAATACAATTATTCAGTTAAAAATTTCAATTGGTAGTTCTTTAACCAGTGTTTCATGTGTTGATTTTTGTTTAAAAGTCTATAAATTCGTTTTGTAATACATTTATGCGATTAAATTGTTTACTGCTTGTTAAATAATCACGCTACAATGTTTTTTTTTTCCATCTTATTAGTCTCGTAATAAGGTCATAATACTTATCAATTTATCATATATGTAAGCCGAATTTTAAGTGCCGAACTCACATTTATAAAACGAATATGCATGTACGTATGCCGTTCCGAACTATTGTCCGGACAACGAACCGTTGACAGATTTTTGACCGAATCCGACCTATCCGAATCCATATAATTCCCGTACGTATGCCATCCCGAACTACTACCCGTACCCCGAATTGCTAACTAGGGTTGAGGGCATTAACTGTGTTTCTTTTGTGTATAGGCGGGAGATTTCAACTTTCAAGTTGTAATCGGGTTGGTGAAATGAAAAACATTCCAAAATTATACCGGGCCAGATCATCCTTCAATTAGTTAAAATAACGGTCTTTTGGCACACGTGCTTTTTCTTGGAACGGTTTTTCGGGTGCAATATTCGAAGGGGACCCTGATTTTAGTTTTAGCAGGACTTTTTGGAGTTAAGTTGAACGGGTCCGCCTTATTATATTTAGGTATTCTAGGCGAACAAAAAAATGAGATATTTTCCCAATTTTCAATTACCAATATAATTATAAATTCTAACAAAAAATTTATCCGACAACAAACAATGATTGAAGTGTAATATTAACAATTATAATATTATCAAATATTTATAATCTTGTTCAAGAAGGTACAATGCTAGTAATAGATGTAAAGATCGTCCTCTTCTCATTTGCCGTTGCGAACTCATTTATAATATTGTCATAGTCAATACTACGTAGCATATCTGCTTCAATAGAATCTCTTGAGACATCGTTGATCAAAGGTAGGACTTGATCAAATGTAACTTCGAAAAACTTTTCTCTGCAGATGCAATTTCAATAGGGATTGTCAATAAAATTCTACATGCAATAGACGCATTTAAATAGCAGTCGCCCATATCCGCTAAGAAATTCAACACTGTGATAGCCTTTTCAGTTTCCTTAGGAAAAAAAAACTTCGTAAAACCTTCAACTCCGTATATTCTAATTTTATTTCATAGCTTAGTTATTTTTCAAGTTTAACACAAGAATTCCTTAAAGTATCATTATCAACAGACCTTAATTTTTCTAAATGAAACAAAACCCCAAAAGTTTCCTCGTATGTTTGAAATTGTTTAAACTCGCGTTTGAGAGAGAAGTAGATTAGTCTATTATAAAAATGAAATATTCAATTTAGAAAGCTTTCATACCTTGCAAAGTGGTGGTTGTACTTCTTTCATCTCAATTTCATCAAAGTGCTTCTTTCTTTTTGTACTGCACTCATAATAAAATGTGCTCTACATTTATAAATATCGGAAGTGTTTGAGCTTCTTCCAAAGGCCTCCTCAAATCCATTTTTTCTATAATCCTTGGAAAAAGAAACAAGATCTTTTAATTTAGTAACAACATCATCAAGATTCATATCTTTGGTTGAAATTGTGTTGTATGCCAACAATCAACTCAAAATTTTCAATTTTTCGTCAATATGGAATAAGCAAAGACTTCTTGTCTTTGCACTAAAATCAGCCGACGCCGATGACTCCGATAAGGCATCTCGATTTCGAGAGATTGAAATCGGATTGCTTTGATAGCTTTTGTATGACTTTCCAATCAAGTATCTAATAATGGTTTAACGATAAGACCTTTTACATGTTTCTTAAACACCGTTCAACGTTTTGTAGATGCTGGAAAAAAAAGTTATATATATGTTGCACAACTTGGAAAAAAGGAGATTGCTCTAGGACATGAACTAGCCATATCACAAACTGCAAGGTTAAGACTATGACAAGCACATGGCATATAAAAAGCTCTAGGATTTACTTTCAGTAGTCTCTTTTACACACCTTTATTTTTTCCGGTCATATTAGCTCCATTATCGTATCCTTGCCCTCCACATCACCATATTTTTATTTTAACTCCTTTCGTGGACCTATGTAGTCACCTCCTCGTTGTAATAGGGTTCGCTCCGTAAAAGTTAGATGGCTTGAAAAAAGTCTTGGATCAAAATCCTCTTCTTCTTCCCTCCGATGATGTGCAACATTCAATGCAGTTGAGAGGATGGCTAGGACTGTTCATATCCCTTAAAAATTGTTCAGAATTATTCTTAGCCATCACAAGTAAGTCTCCCATAGGGTCCTTCTCCAGTTTCATCACAATCATCTTCTAAAGTTCTAAAGAATGATAAACTTTGTCAATCCAAAGCTAATACCATCGCCGCATTGGTAGGACAAGGGACACCTCTATGTTATCCTCTTGAATTTAAACAATACACAAAAATAACTTATGTTTTCATAAAAGAGTGTTGAACATACGATATTGGTTTGTACATTCATGAATTTGGATAACAATTTTCATTTCTCTCATACTTTAGTTGTATGGGGAAATTGTGAACAATTAATTACTATTTTCCTTTTTTTTTTTTTTTTTTTTTTTTTTTTTTGTTTCTTTAGAAGACAATAATCAATTTCTCACCACTTCCCATATTCCTAAAGCGGGAGGGAGATGAAAATTTACACATTGAAACATGGTTTTGGTCACATACTAGTCGGGCATGGTCGATAATCTAGAAAAGACGACTAATACTTAGTCGGCATTGTTCTATTCATATACGAGGTTTTAATACTTAGTCTGAGGGTTTTATTCGTATAGTTGAGACAAAGTAGACTACCCATAACTACTTATAGTTTCATTAGTATCCCCGCGCCTTCGACTTTTAGAGTCACGCACGTTAATTTTCCAAACCTTTAGATCATATTCCAAACAGTAAAGGATAAATATGTTTGGTAACCACTCTATTCAATCTTGGTAATAAGATATTATGAGTCTGATAGACGCATTTATGTGTCTATATTGATCTCAATTATGTATATTGTTAGTGCTCGATTTTGTATTTATTTGGTTATTTTATGTCTTTGTAGGTGTTTTTGGAGAAATAAGCTTTTGCGGCAAAATTGGCTCGAAAAGTGGTATTTGCGCTCGTGGGAGAAAATTACTATACGGACCCCCACTTTGGATAAGGGGTACCTCAATTACTAAGGGCAACCCATGTTTAGAGCATCTACTAACGGCACCCACGACGGGATAGGGGGCGCCTCATCTTCATCATTTAAACTTGGCGGGAAATATGGTTCACGTCGCATGATTTTGGTGGAACGGATTTGGAGATTTAAGGAGATTCAGAATGCGGATATCTCATGGGTCTGGACTTATAATGGTCAAACAGGGTTTGTATGGTTGTTATGCGCGATCAAAATGGGCCGAGATAGTCGGGTTCTCGTCAAAACAGGGAAGAATAGTTATTTACGAAACGGGGAAAGAATCTCGTTCTACATGGAATTTACGTGGGATTAAAGGGAATAAATCATTTGCATATGATTTTATTACGTCACGAGATAATTTGGGAAGTTCTAAACAACCCGTAGACGTATAGAAGAGATAAAAAGGGGAGGAAAATATCCGTAACCGTGAGAAAGAAAAGAGATTTTCTCGTGGAAGATACTAGGCTCGTGGTGTATAAAAAGGTTGGTACGAGTCCAGAAACGAAGTCGAAGAGTTTGGGGTCGATTGGAGGCCGTAATCGAGCGGAGAGGCAGCAGAGAAAGTTGCAAAGGCAGGAAGAAAAAGTTAGTAATCGAAGAACACGAAGAACACGAAGAACAAGACTCTAAAGGGCGACTTTTATTCTACGACTGAGTTAAACAACTATCGTTCTTCAACCTGTCTTAGAAACCTGTGACATGACGCTTGTAACACCAATACAGCGTTACAAATCTTGCATTTTATACAATTTCTTCAATAAAACACCTATTTGAGCTATGGATTATTATTTTGTGCGTTTTCGATATGAAGAGCTAAACCCCATCATTGGGATGACGGAGGAAGCCTTATCACAATTGTTTGGTAACTATAATTGATTCTTTATGACTTTTTGCACTTATTTTAATTGATTTATGATTTTAATTGATTATTTGTGATTTTGTTTGATAGTGTATGCTTAGTCTAAGAACTCTTGATGCACTATGCTTACGATTTACATCTAATGCTTTAAAAAATCTACTTTTGGCAAAGAAAAGAGTCAACAAAGAGCTAGAATTGTTATGAGTCATTATATGAACCAAGTGAATGTGATTAATGGTGGAATCCGAAGTCCCAGTCCTCTCGATATTTGTGACATCTTTTGTATATACTTTTGTTATTAAGTCTTAAAATCAACCTCAACGAGTCCGAGTGAACGATACTCTACTTACCACATCTAAAACTGCAAATTAGTTTTAAGACTCTTTTCTTTAGATGTGGTAAGTAGAGTATCGTCACTGACTCGTTGAGGTTGATTTTAAGACTTAATAACAAAAGTATATACAAAAGATGTCACAAATATCGAGAGGATCGGGACTTCTGATTCCACCATTAATCACATTCACTTGGTTCATATAATGACTCATAACAATTCTAGCTCTTTTGTTGACTCTTTTTTTGCCAAAAGTAGATTTTTTAAAGCATTAGATGTAAATCGAAGCATAGTGCATCAAGAGTTCTTAGACTAAGCATACACTATCAAACAAAATCACAAATAATCAATTAAAATCATAAATCAATTAAAATAAGTGCAAAAAGTCATAAAGAATCAATTATAGTTACCAAACAATTGTGATAAGGCTTCCTCCGTCATCCCAAATATGGGGTTTAGCTCTTCATATCGAAAAACACGCAAAAAATAATAATCCATAGCTCAAATAGGTGTTTTATTGAAGAAATTGTATAAAATGTAGATTTGTAACGCTGTATTGGTGTTAGCAAGGCCACCGTTAGGTTTCTAAGACAATGCTGAAGAACGATAGTTGTTTAACTGTCGAGAATAAAAAGTCCGCCACCAAGAGTCCGGGGCTCTTCGTGTTCTTCGTGGTTCTTCGCCCGCAACTTTTCTTCCCCGCCGCAACTTTCTCGCAGCCTTCTCCGCTTCGATTCTCGCAGCCTCCAATCGACCCCAAACTCTTCGACTTCGTTTCTGTGACTCGCACTCAACCTTTTATACACCATGTGCCTAGTATCTTCACGAAAATCTCTTTTCTTTCTCCACGGGTTACTGATATTTTCCTCCCTTTTTATCTCTTCTATACGTCTCTGGGGTTGTTTAGAACTTCCCAAATTATCTCGTGACGTAATAAAATCATATGCAAATGATTTATTCCCTTTAATCCCACGTAAATTCCATGTAGAACGAGATTCTTTCCTGCTTTCAGAAATAACTATTCTTCCCTGCTTTGACGAGAACCCACTATCTCGGCCCATTTTGATCGCTTATAACAACCATACAAACCCCGCTTTGACCATTATAAGTCCAAATTTATGAGATATCCGCACTTGAATCTCCTTAAATCTCTCCAAATCCGCTCCACTTAAAATCATGCAGACGTGAACCATATTTCCCGCCAAACCGAAGTTTAAATGATGAAGATGAGGCGCCTATCCCGCCGCTTTGTGCCAAGAAGAGATGCTCAACATGGGTTGCCCTTAGTAATTGAGGTACCCTTATCCAAAGTGGGGGTCCGTATAGTAATTTTCTCCCACGAGCGCAAATACCACTTTTCGAGCCAATTTTGCCGAAAAAGCTTATTTCTCCAAAAACACCTACAAAAGACATAAAATAACCAAATAAATACAAAATCGAGCACTAACAATATACATAATTGAGATCAATATAGTATACATAAATGCGCTCTATCAAATACCCCCAAACTTATTATTTGCTAGTCCCGAGCAAATCAAAAATAATATCCTAACTCACTGTCACAGGCATCGTCGATTGCATTTAGCGTATGCAATAAGCCTTTAAACCCTAGGTGGCCCTAGTGGCCGAGTTATAGTCTCGGAGGGTTTACCAGAGATATACCCACAAAACCTTTACCAGGCACCTAGCCATTTACGCAGAACCTTGGAAGGCACTAAAGAATCTCCTTGGTTGGCATACTTATTGACTACAGGAGGAAGTACCCTGATGCGAAATTCCAATTGATGTACACGAGTTTGCACTCAAGCATACTAAAATTCATATATAACTCATGAGCTCTACTAGGATAGTCTCACTATGGACATCAATACCTGAGTCAAAACTAATCACATGGATAGATCAAGAGATGGATAAAGAAAACGTAGATGGTTTTGATGTTTACTAAGTGAACGATGTTTCCCATATCAATCAAGGCCTCCGCCAAAATGAACCTATCCTAATGGACCGAGATACCGGGTTCGACTAATATCAACACAACCGGCATATACAAGGGAACCAAATGGTTGACAATCCTAATTCTAGATCAACACGTCCGGCATATACAAGGGAACCGGCGGTCGATTTATTCACCGAACATTAAATTTTTTTTTTTTTTTTTTTTTTTTTTTTTAACCGCATGATTAGATCTTTTGATCCAAGCGCATGCTTCTTGTCAGCCAGATTACATGATAGTTCCCGTGGATCCTGCATTCCACGCTTGTTTAGGCGACGGAGATGGGAAAACACACACATATTGCTATTCCCAAGTGTTAATTTTATTCCGTTTGGTCTAATTGGTCTAGTCTTTCTTTTTTCTTTTTTTTTTTTTTTTTTTTTTTTTTTTGTAACTCAATCACTCTATTTCACCCTAGCATTGGTAACAACTTGAATCGTGAGCCCCACCCAATCACTTAGAGAAACATAGTTTAAAAACAAAACAAAATAAAAATAGAAGTGAAAAGGACTCAACGAGATATGGTGAAACTACCATGTTATTTCTAACAACTGAACTCTGTGCTTTTATGAATAGACTCTTTAGATGTTTCCATCTAATCGATTGGTTCCTCAACCCTACAACCAAAATGCTTCCATCCACTTAGATTGGTTAGTGCCATCCTTAATAAGCATAAATTTCTAGGCTCTGGAGTTTAACAATGCAACCAAAAGTTTCTCCCACACCCCCAAACTTAAATCTAACATTGTCCTCAATGTTCTAAAGATAAAATTAAAAACATGAACAAGGAGAAACTCATTACCATTTAAAGCGAAAGAGTTAAGGAAAGATATTACCGTGTTGCATGAGCATGGGTTACCTCCCAAGAAGTGCTAAATTTAAAGTCTTCAAATGAGACATAAGAAAGAATTAATCACTTCATATCATAAAGTAATAACTAGGAACAACTGTGGATCATCTCGCATCAAAAAGTGTTAACACGGATAAAGGAAACCCCAACAAACCAAGAATAAACATAGCACACCCTTGCCTAGTTTCCTGTTTAAGACAACTACATCTAGTTGTGGTTGAGTTCTGAGTTCAATAAAGGGGTCTAAATAAAATATTTTCATTGGTTGCACCTCCTCATAAGTAAGATCCAAAATATCGGGTTCTAAGGTCTGGAAAAATTTAGAAGCACATAATAATAACTGAATAATTGAGGATCCTCTAAGTCAATCAAATTTGACTTACGAGTTGACGAGTCG
>JAJJWW010014109.1:0-55495 GCA_023531295.1 Papaver armeniacum
CTCTTTATGACGTGGCTCTACGTGTCTCCTGTTGAAGACATGTGTTACGGATAATAGTTTACTGATAATTGCCCCTCTTCTGCGATCACGCAGGCTTAGTGGGAAGAATCATATACTGCTTTTATCTCCCTCCTCATAACTTCTCCTGAAAGGCAGGCTACCCGCATTTATTGTGCACTGCTTTCCCCTATCCTAGCCATAACCGCCTATCGGGTATGGACTGCTGTATCTCGTATCTTATAAAAGTGAAGACTGAAAAGAACAGAATTAAATTACATTCTCTGCCACTGCTCTATTATCTTTCACTTGTCCTCCCACACCATTGTTGTTTGCTTTATTTGCCTGGCTGCCACATATCGCTTGTTTACTGCGCCTTCGCCGCCACCTTCTCGTTGTCGCTGCCGTTTTACTCTCGAGGTTCAAAAAAGATTTTTTACTCGGTTGCCGCCATGCACGACCGCTGTTGAGTTTTGATTTTGCGATCTTGTCGATGATGAATTTAACCTTGTGTATGTCTGAGGATTTGAGAGTTGGTATTCTTTGAGTAGTATGTTTCATCGGCCATGCTTTGATTTTATTTTCTTCTTTTAAGTACGAATAATAGTATGAGAATTTAAGTACTCGTGGATGAAATCTAGGAGTTCTCTCGTGTTTGTTGTTGTTCTTAATTTTCTTATTTTGATACATCTTGCCTGCGATTTGCACTTTTATTTGTGTTTGTGCCTTTTCATTATATATCCAGATCGTCAGCGGATTCCTTACGAAACTCCTCGAGTCAAGTCCTCACGGATCTCTCGGAGTAGTTCAATATCGGGGTGGGGCTTCCTTCCTTACCCATGATAACCCTCGGATGGACGAACATCCTCGTCCTTGGTCGAGAGGCCTTGTTCCAAAAGGGTGATCGTAGCGAGAGTCACAGATATCTTGTGAATACGCAAGGGTGGGTCTCTAAACGGCGGAATCTTTGCGCTGATCTTTAGATGTGCAGCCTCTCGCATCAAACCTCCACGCGGACTAATCCCCCTGTGCCTAGTTCAAGTAGTCAACTAAGACTCGGCCTTGAAGAGAGAATTTGCGGAGATAGAATCTTCGGGAGATATTGTTCTCTAAGAAGAAAGGCGGTGAGTTCTGCGGAGAAGATGCTTTGAGGATGACTCTGTTGTTACTTTTCGTCCTATATCTTTGGGTAATAAAAAATTTACTTTGAGACACAGGCAGTCTTGAGGCCTTGAAGTTGAAGCCTGATGCTTGACTTCCAGTAAGTTTTATGCCGTGATAAAGATATAACTTATGAGATGGTTGATTACCGGTATGATACCTTTCACTTGCTGACGGTGGGTGCCCTTGAGGCTGGTTTGATGTTGCCCTTTGTATAAGTAGGTGATGATTTCTACTACGGGGTCTTGTCTAGTCGTGAAATGCGCAAGAAAAGTCATAATCGTGGGGTGCAACGGTTGACTATCTTCGCCATCTCAGAGAATGTTATCTTCGTAGCAAGGGGCAGAAAACGTGATGACTGCTATGCCCCTAAGTTAGAAAAAGAGGGTCGTATACTCACGAGAATTTCAACAAATCCTTTTGGCGGTTCGTTACTTGAAGATACTGTAAAGCGTGATGCAATCTGTGCGGAATATTGCTTGTTAATGGGGAAGTTCGTCTTTGAGCGAAGTAAGTGATTCCCGAGATGGCGGGGGTTCTGGTCTTTGAAGGTCTTCTATTCCGTGATGGAGAATCAAGCGTGATCACATTTATAGATGTACGCCTTGCAGTTCTTGAAGCCGTTGGTCCGTGGGCCTATGGTTGGGTCCCTGGACCCCGTGGTTGGCAACCTCATTTGATAGTCCTGCGTACGCGAAAGGTCTCCCCGCTCGTTATGCCCATTTGCCCTTGGCGAGATGAGTTTTGCGGTATGGATTTTTTGCTTATAATCGCGATGTTGATGACGGAAGACGAAGATATCTACGTACTACCTTCTTTGAGAGGATACCGATGTTGCTAAGGTGTGTTATTCGTTTTTCTGCGTATATATGCCCGCCCCGTTTTCTTAAATAATATTGATTATGCCAGAGGAGATGCCCGATAAGCTCTTTTTTATCATTATGCGTTGTAGGTGCGGAGAAATAAGAAGATCCCGATCCTAAGCAATCGATCGAATTCTCCCAGGAGTTCGACACATTTGGAGGATGTGAGCTTGATCCGGTGGATGGTGATGAGGATGTTTGATGGAAGAAACGGTGGAAACTTCTCGCTTAGTTCAAGAAGTAGATAGTATTGCGGTGGGAGTGTTAGTGGAGGTGATGCTAATCGAGACCCTTTGGTGATGGTGGTAATGATCACTTTGTAGGTGGTGGTGGTGATGATCAGGCCGTTGGGTGTGGTGGTGGTGATGATCGGGCCTTTGGTGGTGGTGGTGATGATCGGACATTGGTGGTGGTGGTGATAATCGAGGCCACTGGTGGTGGTGGTGATGATCTCGGTGAGGGGTTACTAAGTCAAAGTAAGGGTTGTTTATGGACAAGAAGTAAGGGTATTGCTCTCGGTAGTGGTGACAAGGATGGGGATGCTTATTAAAGGTTTTCCTTTGGTAGGGTTTTATCAGAAACAATCGTTTGACATGGCCGCGGTTATGGGGCTTGTCCAGGTTTCGCTCTGCTTCAGTGAGTGATAAGCTGGAGTGTTCTTAAGGATAGGCTGCGGAGATGACCCACACGCGGATCGATGCTCGGGTTTTGGCGGTGCATCCAGGGTTGGAGTTAGTACCTCCTCCCGGCTTTTGCGGGGCTTTGAGGCTAAGTAATGCTAGTGCTTAAACCAGGTGAAACCTCCGAGACTCTTCTCGGATGATTTCTCGCGGTCTTTGGTCGCGGATGGCGATAATCTTTGTTTTTGGCGTGGTACCAAAAGAAAAAACTTGCTTGTCGTGCCTGCGTTTGTGATTGAAGGGGAAAGAGTTCGGGTCTTTGCCCAGAGACATGGAGCTAACCCCCATTGAGGAGGTGGTAGATCGGTGGGGCAAGAATCTTGTGGCCGGTGGGATTGATCGTGGTGGATCCCCCCTACGGTTCTTTTGTCATGATGGCCATTGTTGATGGGTACTGGTCATTATCCCGGTTTATTGGAGGTTTGTCTGCTCTTTACCCCACACGATATTGCTTAAATGTATGTTGTGAACTAATTTCCTTTTTTGATTGATAGATGATGAGGTAGGTATTGTAACCACCGTTCTTGGCTCTTTAAGGCTAAGTCTCAAGTTAGAAGGAAGCTGGAGTATTGTGAAGAAACACTTCACGTTAGCTGCGTCTCGTAAAGATGAGGAAATAAACATTTGAAGAGAAAGCAGCGTAACTTAGCGTAGGAAGCGGAAGCGGGGACGCTAGGCGTTACAGGCGCCGGTTAAGGCCAGAGATTAGCAGTTTTGAGAAGAACTCTTAAATCTTCTAAGTGTCAGTCTCTTCTTCTTTGATATTTTGTGTTCACTCATATATTGCAGGTTATTTTATTGCCCTCCTCCCATTTGTGTATTGTCTTAGGTGGTGGAGTCTAAATTATTTGTGGCTTCGGAATGAGAAGAACCAGTAAAAGAGGTAGTAATTGTGAGTTGGTTGAAAAACTTAGGTAGAATGGTGAAATGGAATGCCGCGCGGATGTTCATAGCATGTAAGTAGAAAGAATGGCGTGAAAAGGTTTTGTTGGTAGATCTGGAAATCAAAACAATCATGACCGTCATTTATTCAACGGGGCTCTTTTATGGACGGATAATCTTGAAAGCCGCGCGGTCAAATTTTCCTCTTTGGAAATTAAGGAAGCAATCTTTATGGAGAAGGCAGCGGCCGGCGGTCTTCGTCCCTCGGATTGCGGAAGGGCTTGCTAATACGCGTCTTGCTAAGGAAAGGGAGACTGACCAGGGCGAATCACAGGCGCTCTGGTAGTGCCTTATCCGCGTCTCTCGAGCTGATGTGGCCCCCAGGGTTGAGTGGTGAGGAAAAATTTAGGGTGACTATGTATGGAAGTGTAACGAGGGGTTGGAATCGAAGAATGATGAGGTTAATCGATATCGGCATTCGGACTCGATGCTTGAGATGACCTAGCCTTGGTCGATATGCTCATATTCTTGTGCGGGTAGATTTGATGAGTTATCAAATGAATATGATTATGTCTACGAGAAACAGGGAGTAGCGGCGGTTGAACATTGTGAAGGTATCGTTTTTGTCATCAGTGTGCTTTGTATTGTATTTGTTGCAACTCACTTTGTCTTCCTCTCTTTTGTCACTTGAGCTCCAGGATAACTTAAAAGTTGGATGGAAAGGTTTTTGACTCGAGGCTAAGGTGGTTTCTATTGGAGGGCGAGTTAATTATCATCGTGGCTGTGTATCTGGAAGAAACGTTAGACGAGGCCAATCAAAGGTGATCGACTTTCCTTCCTTAGTGGTGAGATGAAAGCGTAGCCACTTAAACCGTGGATCCTTTGGCAGTGGAAAGAAGATTAATAGGACTCAGGTGAGATTAGGCTGGATCTTAAGAAGAGCCATGGGCTAACCAATTATACTCGGCGTCCGTACCGCGCTCCGTCGAGTTCTTAAGGCCTTCCTCTGGTGGTAGTGTTCCTTCATATTTGAAGGATAAACTGCGGATAATGCTCCTTCTCGGTAGATGCGTAGCTAGTATGCTAGGGGATTGATCTCGAGTTGCTTATCCTTTTTGGCGTTTCTTTATTTTGTTTGCTAGGCTTGTAATTAATTGCCATGTACTAGATCAAACTTTAGTATTTAAATCTGAATTTGAATTTTGTTGAATTTGCCTCTGTCCCTTCACAAATTAAGTTAAACATAATGAGTAATTCCGTAGTGTTCATAATCCCACCGGATATCAATCTTTGAATTTGAGAAAGTGTATTGTGTGCAATTGGTAGGTTGATATCCCCAGGAATTGTCTTGTGACCTTGCACCCCGTCCGGCTAATTCCTTGGCGGAGGATTTTACGAACCGGTGGGGGTTAAGCCAACGTTCAGGATATATTCCATTGAGTTCGTGGCTTGTAATATTGCTCGGGTATCTCGTGCAGATAGCCCCACTGGTGCGTACACTTATAGACGCTTACGGGAGGGTTAGAGAGATCGCATGTGTATGCCCCGATATATTGTATGTGTGCTTTGCGTAGGATATTGCCCGGTATATTGCGGTGGGTATGATCCACGCTTTGTGCGAGACATCCTCTTATTAAAGTATAATGCAGGTTCTTAATAGTAATTGCCTGATGATTTTCGTGGTTTCCCAGCCACAAGGCCTACGTCCAAAGGTACTTGATAATTATCGATGTTTATTAAGATATGGTATGGTTTACAATGTACATTGTGTAAGTAGTATATACATGTGTCTCATATGGTATAGGTTGTGATTTTGAATAAATTGAAATGTGTGGGTAATGAATAGAATATGACACTTGAAAATGAAGGCTTGTATTGATTGAAAAGTTAAGGCGCGTTACTCCTTTGTCATAGATAGAGACATGTGGACTTGTAGTCCAGTTTCTTCTTACCGAAATGCATACGCGGAGTGGTAGGTTATGGGTAGTATGGCTTGAGATATTTGGCATTCCACGGATGCATGAGGGATTTCCCCTTTCGGGTTCAGGATAGTAGAGCCATTTCTGCGATGCCGTGTATTACGTAGGGTCCTCCCCAGTTGGTGCTAATTTTCCCCACTTCTTTTCGTGGTATTGGGAATGGTTCTCAACACATTGCCCTTCTACAAAATTCCCTAAGTTTCACTTTTTGTTATATTCTCTGGCTAGCTTGTCGTTGGTAGTTTTCATTCTTTGCGGTGTGTGCTTCTCTCCTTTCTTGAGATCGTCAAGCTTTCGATCATGTCCCGTGGTGGTTCTTTTCATGCATACTGTCTTTTTTGTTGTTGGAAATAGGATTTCCGTAGGTGCATACATACACTCAGTATGTGAGTAAGAGCGGAGACTCTCCATTGGCCGATCTTGAGTAAATCTATGCCATAGAACGTTATGCTTTACTCACACCACAGCCCCTTGTTTCGTCTAGTTGTTTTTAAGGATAAGTGCGAAGTTTTGTTTTGGCTTACACTTGTCCGTTGCTTTGTGGATATATGGGGGTGGATTTGTTCTTTTCAATTTTGAGAGTGTCGAACTGACCGTCGATATTCTTTCCTTGTAGGCCCATTCTGGGTTGTCGGAAACTATCTGCAGGGGATGCCAAACTGGGATGATATTTTGAAAAATAAAAGTAAACACGTCGAATCCGAATTCTTGCAGTGCCTTTGCTTCTACCCACTTGCTGAAATGTCTGTTATACTATTAGGAATCTTCTTTTCAGGTCCCACGATACGAGTGGACTCTTATGTCGATACCCCATTTCCAAAGGGCCACGGACTGTCCACGAGAGTTCAACTTTGTGGGCTGGGCGTGGATCGTTTACGAATCTTTGACATTCTTCGCTACCTTTTCGCCATTCTAAGCGCATCTCGGATCATGATTTGTGATGTAGTAGCAACGTCTTCGCCTTATCTGCTAGGGACCTCATTCAGCTGTGATTCCCCGCGCGTATCCTCTGTGGATATCTTTCAAATGATATGTCCCTCACAGTCGGGATAGGCAGCGTGAAGGCGGTCCGAGGAATGATTTTGTATAGGGTTTGGTCTCTTAACTCGTACATCCCTGCTCGGATTGCTTTCTAGCTGTTTGGTATCTGGGGGGAGTTTCCCTCTTTTAGGAAAGAGTGGATTTCGATTCTCCAATCTGCTTTCCGATCATTGAATCGCCGTCTTCATCGGCTTGTCGCGTGATGTCATCGTTACGGAAGTCGTCGAATATGTGCTCTCCAACATCATCATCGAAGAAGATATCTTCCTCCTTAATTTCGTTGGTTAGCCGCGCATGTTTCGGGGGCTTGGATGGATGGTTCGTGACACTCTTGTTATCTTGATTGCTTTGACATCCTCATTTTTAAGCATGGCTGATATATATGCCAGGGCATCTCGTGTCTAAAGCTCCTTCTGTGAGAATGTCGGAATTTGATTTTGGTATTTGGGGAAGCCAATGTTGCTGAGCCATGTACGCCTCAGTGTTTATTCATTACACACATTGTATTCGTAGCCTATGTAAGTATGATTAGTTAGGAGTCACTTGTCAACCGCACTTCTTGTATCCCTAATTCAATTATCAAGTGGAGAGCGTGGACCACTCCTTCGTACTCTGATGTTATTTGTATGGCCTTCAAATTCCAACCTGAATGCGTGCACGATCCACATCCCGGTGGGTGTGGTGATGATGCCTATCCGCGCCTCTCTCTATTTTTGGAGCCGTGGGCAAAAGACCTCCCATTGTCGTGAGTTTGCAGTTCAAGAATATTATTTGGTTCCTTGTGCTTTTCTATTTACGGGGCGCCGGCTGCCTCCATCCCTTATCTTGGGGACGCACCTCTTCTCGTTTCCAAAGGCAGATCGCTAGAAAGTCCGCTAATACTTGCGATTTAACGGGAGTGTTGGAGCTCATAGTGGATGTTGATTGGTCGATGTCGTGCTTTCCATTTTGCTATCGTCCTACCTTTCTGCCCCTTTGAGGATGGTCTCTAAGGGTGCTCGACATGGATACGTATGTCATGCGTTAAGAAATCGTCTCGGCTTTAAGGTAGACCACGGCCGGCTAAGATTAACTATTCGATTAACTGTGTAGTTTCTTCTGCGGAATTCGAGTCTTGGCGACATAGTAGATCGGTTGCTCCTCCTTTGTGTGGGTTCGATAAGCACTGCGCTACTGCATCGTCTGTTCTTAATGTATAGTGCCAAAACCTCGTCCTCGGTCCGGTTTTCAAGGATGGGGTTTACAGGGTGATCTTTGTTTGATGCCTAAGAAAGCTTCTTCGCATTCGTCGTCCACTCAAATTTCGTCCCCTTTTTTAGTATGTTGAAAAAGAGTTTGCACTATCCGAGGATCTTGAGATGAATCTTCCTGTGGTCGCTAGTGATCCATTGAGCTTCATGCCTCTTTTAGGTTCCTTGAGATGGCATGTCTACTATGGCTCGGATTTTTGCGGGATATACTTCAACGCCTCTTTTGTCACTGGTACCCAAGGAATTTTCCGCGATGTTACTCGAAAGTGCATTTTCCTGTGGGTTTACCTTCATATTGTGCTTTCTCTCATAGCTTCAAGATGTTCCTCAAAGTCCCGGTGGTGGTTCTTCCTTAACACCGCTCTTTACGAGCATATCGTCAACATAGACTTCTAAGGTCCCGCTCGATCCATGGCTTGAAAATAGCATCGACCATTCTTTGGTACGTTGCTCCCGCATTCCGGAGTCCGAAAGGCATCCTTACGTAGCAATAAAGACCGTGGGGTGTATAAAATGCAGTATGCTGCTGATCTTCTTCTGCCAAAAATAGTTGGTTGTACCGGAGTATCCGTCCATGAATGATAACTCTTCGTATCCTTCTATCAAGCGTCGACTAGCCGATCAATCTTTCGGGTAATGTGATAACTATCCTTGGGGCATGCCTTGTTCAAGTTGGTGAAGTCGATGCATTCTCGACCCTCCATTCTTCTTTGGTACCATTACCATGTTAGAGATCCAAGTGGATATTTGACTTCTTTTTATAAAACCTGCAATGACTTTGTGACTCGTTTCTCTTTGCTTTGTGATACTCGTAGCCACCTTTCGTATCTTTTGTCGTACCCGAGAGGTGTGCCCGGGTTTAATGCGCAGCTCATGTTGTCTTGTCTTTGGGTCTATTCCAGGCATATCAGATAGTTTCCATGCGAAGATGTCCGCGTATTCCTTTAGTAGTTTTATTAGTGAGGCTTCGCGTTCTCCGTCCATTAGAGTTCCTATCTTGATCTTTCTTGGATGTCGCTCCGTCCCTATGTCAACTTCTTTTGCCTCTCCAAGGATGTGAGCGTGGGCTTTGGTTCCCCAAGGTGGGGGACTTTCTTTAATTGCTATTTGCAGGCTCGATTCTTCATTTTGCGAGAGCGCCCCGGTTAGCATTTGATGTTGAGGCTTCCGTGTTTCCTACAGAGTTCCCTTTGGACAAGCTTTTTCTGGAGATCCCTTCCAAGTATTAGTCGATGGCTTTGTCTTTAGATATAGCCTTGTTCGAGCCTGCGGGGTTTCCTTTCTCATCTTCTTCATTGTTGAGTTGTATTTGCATCGCGTGACATTCCTTTACGGAAGCTTGATCACCCTTGATCTCCATTACTCCTAGGGGAGTAGGAAACCTAAGGTATTGATGGTAGGTGGATGCGACTCCCTTGAGCTTGTGGACCCATCTTCGTCCAATAATGGCGTTGTAAAGGCGAAGGCGTGTTTACCACACCAAGCGAGTCTCGACTTTCATGGGGCTGCGTCCAACGTAAGATAATATCCCCAAGAGGCTTCGTAGCCGTACCATTGAACCCATAGATGGTGTAGTGCGAAGTCGAGTTGCTCATCGTTAAGCTCCATGCGTTTGAAGGTATCGTAAAACAAGACATTTACGGAGCTTTCCCCATCGATGAGGATTTTCTTTATGTTGCATCCTGCGATTGGCAAGGTGAGGATCGGTGGATCATTGTGATCTTCCATGTCATCCTCAATATCCTCGGCCTCAAAGGTTAGAGGTGCGTTCATCCACTCCTCGTGATCTTCCACTTCCTTTCCATCTAAGCGCAAAGCTCACGTAATCTTCAAATTGCTTTTCGTCGTTTCTATTTGTGCCGTTAGGTTGGCTCTTTGTTTTTACGAGCAGATATAGTGTTCAATGTGCGATTACCCTCTCGGTAACCGGACCGTTTCTGCGTTTGGCTCTATCTTCCGTTCCGGCCTTTTCACATATATTTTTGAGATCCCCGCATCAATCGGCTTTTGTATCGCTATCTTGAGATTTTTGCACTTCTCGGTTGGGTGCCCGTAGAAGCAAGTGGGAAATCGCGGTACTCTTTGATTTATAGAGGCGGTGGTTGTTTCCCTTTGGACCATGGCCAGTCTAAGTCTTCGCGATCCTTGAGCTCCTTTAAAATGCGTGAATAGTCGGCATTGAGCTTCATGAGACTCGGTCTTCAAACTTTCTTCCACCCCTTTTGTGGTTATCCTTCCGATCCTTTTGGTGTTCGCTGGATCTGTTCGTTAGTTCCGCGGAGTTGGTTCGTGAGGGTCGTTGAGCCTGTGCTCTTGGGTTCTCTCTTTGAATTTCTTCCAACCTAGCATGTTTTTCGATGATTATCCTCAAATCTCCCTCTGTGGTTGGAGAGGTACCGTGGATTTCGACAAACAATGGGCTCATCCTGTCAAGTCCCCATTTGTAACAATTTATACTTACCACGGGATCCACATGTCCTATGGCTTGACATATCTTGTGCCACCTATCCGTGTATTCTCGAATGGATTCTTTGTATTTGATTGCAAGTGAGAAGAGCTTGTCCATTCCTGTGTTCACAACCTTGTTATACATGTAGGTGGCCAAGAATTTTTCGGTGAGCTGATCGTACGAACCAATGCATCCTGGCTTGAGATTATCAAACCAAGATAACGCGGATCCCTTCAGGCTTGAAGGGAAATATCTGCATAGTATAGCTTCGTCATGATCCCACCTGGCCATTACCCTGTTGTAATATCGTAGATGAGCTGCGGGATCCGCGGATCCGTCGTAACACTCAAAGGATGGGACCGGGCACTTCTGTGGAATGGTAGCCGTAGCCAACTGCCGTGCTAGTGGGGTAGTGCTGGCCTCCTTCATGACCTGTTCTAATCTTCCACGTCCTTGCCTGGTCTTGATTTGATTGATTTCCGCTAGCATTTCCGCTTGATTCTCTCCATCATAGTCCGTGTCTTTCTTGTAGGTTGTGAAGTTGTGGCCTCTTCTTCATCATAGTAGTCCGAGATTTCCGGGTGGTAGTCCGGGTCAATCCTTCTATTGTTCTGCGCACCCTTTTGGGGTATTCCTCTTTGATTGACTGCGGCTGGGATGTTTTCGAGGATCATCCTCCGGTCTCTATTTTGTACCGCAGAATTAGCTTCATCCTGCTGATTCTCTAGCTCCGCGCTTTGGAGGATCTTCTCTCTTAATTGATGGTTCTCTTGGGCTAGTAAGGCCACCGCGTCCGCGTATGTCTGCTGATTCCTTTTTAGCTCTTCTAATTGCGCCAAAATCTGTGCAGACTGGTTTGATTCCTGATTTGTTCCTACCTGTATCTGAGCTTGTCCCTCGGGGGCTGCGGTGATTACTTCCTCTACTAGTCGTCTACCCGGCTCGGTTATTCCGTAGGATCTTGCGTGCAGTGGTATATTTTGTTCATCAGTCTGTGGCATCCCGTAAGGAGGGTTCTGGACTATTGATTCTGCTACTGTTTCTCGAGGTTCAATAAGCCGATTTGCAGCCGTCACTTTGGAAACGATCATTTGAGAAGTTCCTTCGGTAGGTGTCTTGACTTTTGCCGCCGCGACCTTCTTTGCTTCCATTGCAATGATGCCCGCATCTGAAAGGAATGTGCTTTCCGCTCCATTCTGCGTCTTGTCCCTGGCTGTGAGTCCCGCGCCATTTTGTTTGCTCCTTGTCATTACTGGCGTAGTCCTAGGCGTCTCTTTCGAAGGTACCTTTGTCTTCCCGGCATCTTTGTTCCTTTCCATTGCAATATTCTGCACAGAGAGCATGGAGGTAAACCGAGACAAAAAGTCCACGGGTTAGTTGTTAGTTCAAACTTGTTAGTTTGGCGAACAATACGAATAACATAGACGGATGCGGATTTAACCGGGATACGGTCCATGGGTTGTTGTTTGTAAAAAGCCCAAATCTATTGGTGGAAGTTGTTTGAAGTATCAGTTAAAACACAGACTGTTGGTTTTAAGTTTACACAATGCCCAGATCTGTTGGTAGAGAATTCAATAGACATAAACATGTGTGAAAAATAGCCCAAAAACATGGATCTGCTAGTTTGTGTTCGTAAAAGACTCAGATCTGCGGGTAGAAAGTACAAAAGACCCAGATGTGTGTGAATAATGAGTTTAAATATAAATTTGTTTATGCTTTTAGTAAAATTTTTGAAGTAGAGGCTATAAAGTCACAGGAAAAGATAAATCTTTTTACCGGGACAAAGTCCCTGTTTCTAGCGCCATATTGTGAACGCGGAAACCCGGTGGTGGTATCCACGCATTCACAACCAATCTCAACATGAATTGAATACATGCATTAAAGTGTGAATAAAGTATGACATGTATAGGTAGATGATGATTCACTGATTCCAAACCCCACGGGTTTGTCATGATCTCCTCAACATCCAAAAACGGTAGAACTAAGATGTCAACACTTGAATAAAACTATACGAATGCTAAACATAAAGGAGACGAAGGTTTACGTGGTTCAGCACTAAGGCCTACGTCCACGGATATGGGGATATTCACTATAAAGTAAACGGTTACAAAAGTAATCACAAGATCTTTGATGTTCATCACCCTCACGGGTTGGTACTTACTTCTCCCTATTCTCCCTCCTATCTCTCGGTTCTACTCGCCACCCCCTCTTTGTGGAAGGGATGCACATATATATAGCCAAATCGAGTGGGTCCACTGACAAAGAGTTGTTGAGATCTTATCTTCTTGTGTTCTGTGCAGGGTCCGCGGACATCCCTGTCACTCCGCGGCTTCTGCAATACCCAAGTCCATTACGCGGACCAATCCTCGTTTTCTTCGTTGGTCGTCTGACACGTGCCATCTGAGCAGCATTGAATGCGAGTGGTTGGGGCGGTCCAGTCCGCGCCAGGTGGTGTCAGTCCTCCCTTGTCACGTCTGTGTCAGTTGGACTATCCCCAGCCGTTGATTGCGTCTCATCTTGTGATGGGGTAAAGTGACTCTGGTGTTGCGTGGGATTATCTACCTTGGATGCTCCCTCATCTTCGACCGTTGGCCTTGACAGATGGCACGTCGTCCCAGACACCATGGGTGCCCCTACGTGTCAACCCTCTTTATGACGTGGCCTCCACGTGGGTTCCGCTAGTACACGTGGCGATGGGGATAAATAAGTGTACTTACATCCACTGCTAAAATAACGCTTTAAAATTGTTTGATAAAAATCCCGGTAATGGAAAATAAACTACAGTAGTAGTGGCTTTTTATATTTTTTGATAGAAACAAAAGAATTCATTACTCTCAATGAGCTTGAGTTTGGGAACCGTCCCTTATAAAGACTCTCAAAGAATTTGAGTTTTTCAGCCTGTGACATGCTGGAAGTAGTGAAAACGGAAACCGAGCAAATCCTAAGTTCTTTTGCTAAAACATCAACCAAACCAATAAAGTCTCTACTAAGAAAATATGAAAACTAATTTCTAAAACAACCAAATAAAGTTTCGCAATCCTTCATGATTCTCCTTGCCCTCCATCCTAGATTTGGACTAAACTCTTTTAGAGATTCGATCACACTTTACAGTCACCAACAAAGAAAATATTAAGTCGTTTCTCTCATAGACAAAGTCCAGCCAATTGCATCCTTTAAAGTTAAGCATTCTGGTCCTGTTGTGAGGCCAGAGGTGGCTCTGGCATGTAAACAGTTGCCATCTTCATCCATAAGGATCGATCATGTTCCATATCTTCCTGTAAGATAATCAAAAGAAGCATCAATTAGAAGAGTCTTTTTGTTTTTTCTTAGCATACTATTCAAATTGGGAAATAGAACATCTTCATTTGTGACAGAATCTCTTTTCTTTCTCTTGTTAAGGTAAGATAAATGAAATTGGATATCTCTAACTTGACTTTAAAGGGTCCGGTTTTGGTGCTTGAATATTACATTGCACATGTGTTTCCAAATAAATCAGGAAATTACAATAGTTGTTTCAATCAAAACAGCATCATGATTTTGAAAAAGACTTGTAATCCAATCCTGAATAAAAAAGAAAGTAGACCATGCAGTCAAATGAGTTAGGCTAAGAGCAAACCCAAAAGCAGAAGTAAATGGACAATTTATAAACAGATAGAAAGCATCCTCCACATGATTAATATTGCAAAGACAACACAAGGGTGAGGCCTTATGATTATATTTAGCCATTCTGCTATTAAGTGGAAGAGCATTTCAATACTGACTTCCAAAGAAATAATTGCACCCTAGGTTGGCATTTTAGATTCCAAATCTTCTTCCAAATTGTGTTTGAATCATCTAAGTCTTTATTCAAGTGTTTTATACATAGACTTCACGGTGGGACTCCATCCTTTGTATAGATTCACCTAAGCTCATCAAAGATCTGCATTGGGAAATGAAAGAGCGAGGATTTTAGCAACAATATTATGATCGAAGTACAAGTTCAAGATCTCGAATTCCGATTCCATCATTAGTGACCGTGTCAGCTACTCTAGTAGGTGTTTCCTCTTCTATAACAATAGGATGTATAGGGAATTCAATATCATGATTCCACTTTTAGGACCATATATGTAAGCTATAGGTGAGAGATAAATCCCATATATAATTATCTCTTAAGATCTCCATGTTTTTTTTATACTAGCCCATATCCAAGAGATATGAGAACTATTTGATCTTAATATAGGGTTGAAGATTTAAAGTATTTGTTCTTGAGTACCACGAACCCAAAGATAAGATGTGCTAGACAAAACTCTCCAAGCAAGCTTAGTTAACATCGAAAAGTTAAAAAAAAAAAAAAAAGATTCCTAAGACCTAAACCACCCTGGGATTTTGGGATGCAAATATAATTCCAGCTTTTGGGATAAATCCGACTTTTAGGTTCAGATTTATTCCACCAAATATATCTTTGCAACTTATCCAGTTCTTTAAAGTCTTAGCTGGAATTCAAGGCAGCTCATTTGAAAAGAAGGATACTGAAGTGACGAGTTTATTCAAATAGTTTTACCTGCTTGAGAAAGTAACATAGATTTGCAATCTTTGAGCCTAGAGTAGGTTTTCTCAAGTAAAGATTCAAAGTTAAGAGACCTAGTTCTATTGAAAATCAAATGCGTGCCAAGGTATCTATAATCTTTTGAGATTTTTCTAACCTTTAAGATATTAGGAATAATCCTGCAATGTTTAGGATGAACTTTAAGGTGAAAATATATATATATACCTGATTTTTGGAAGTTGATTTCTTAACCACTAGAAGAGCAAAAAATATTTAAAGCCACAAGCAAATGTCTTAACTGAACCAAATCATGGCCTTCCTAAAAACAAAACAATCATCTGCATATAGCAAATGATTTTATTGGTGGGAATGTAGCAAAGACTTTTATTCCCTCAATTTTATTTGTAGCTTCAAAATTTGCTAGAATTCTAGACAAACCTTCAATGCAGATGATAAGAAGATAAGGGACAATGGGTCCCCTTGTTTGATCCCTCTAGTAGGAGAAAAAGTAGGTCCATGTGACTCATTAAGCATGACAGAAAAGCTAACAGTTCATAAACACTCATAGATAAGATCACAAAAATGACTATTGAGATTTAAACTTCTAAGCATCTATAAAACAAAACATAATTGATTTTTGAGTTTGGACGGATGGATAACATTTTGAGATACAAACATTGAATCCGACCATCCCAGTCTCATACATTCGACGGATGTAAGAGTTATAACTTCTTTTATTATGAATCAATTTGATTGGGGATCCCTCATAAAGAGAGTGATCATAAATTTGACTAAATTTATTTTAAATTAAATAAGTTTAATACAAATCTATTTTAAGAGTATTCTTTATGTTTTTTACGATTATAAACATGATATAACTACATTATTATTTTTTTACAAAATCAGTCAAACTTCGTTAATCAAGCATAAATAAAATAAATAAAAAAATTATGTTGGTAAGAATATCTCTACTGATCATGTTATGCCCTCCCTCATTTTGAATGTTTGTAGGAAGAAACTAGAGACGGGTCAAAAAGATATTTTTCAGGATATAATTAATAACATGCAAAAATTGTTTTTTAAGTAAACTAGATAACAAATATCTGCATTTTAAAGTAAAATGATTTAGGTTGTTAAATGGGTTGATGATGCAATCTTAAAGATATTGTATATTAATCCAAGCTTGATCGAGCTTATGCGGTTTTAGTTTGATTCATCAAAAATAAAAAAATTAACACGATAAAACAAAAATTAACACGATAAAACAATTTGATTAACAAAAAATTTAATTTCAGTATATATTCTTTAATCCATTAAACTTTGAGCCAAATTTAAGCATTATCTATATGAGACTTCCTAATCCACAAGTTCATACGTGTGAAGTTCAATCTAACAGCATTTATGAATATAATTAAATATAATCGTTAATTCGATAAATGTCGATTTAGTCTTTTTTTAATTAGATATTTTCCAAAAAAAAAAAAATTGTTAGCCACATGCCGTGCCGTTGCGGCACAGGTTATTTCAAGTAAAAATAACAAAATACAACTCTAATATGTCAAAAACCTTTGATAGATCCAATTTTAAAGTAAAATTATCATTTTTACAATCTCTGATCTTCATGGAATGTAAGATTTCATGAGCCACTATGATATTGTCAGTAATCGGTCTGCTTGGGATGAAAGCAGACTGATTTTGACTTATTATTTTTTCCAAATTAATAATTAGTAAAACCTCCTTTATGTTATAACGGCCGTGACTATCCATTTAATTAGTAAAATTTTACTTGACCAGAGCTTTATATCCTTTGACACGTGGACTAAAATTAAAAAAAAAATAAAAGTAAAACCATCGAATGGTCATCCTTATGTCCTCCTTTTCTTCTTCTTCCATATCTGATACAGCACCGCCATTAGAGACACAACACAGGTACAAAAGTTGAAGTTTATGGCTTTTAAAAATTATTTAAATGGGTATGAAGATTATAGATCGCTGGATGTAAAACTGAACTTAGATTCAAAATCCGATTAAAATCTCTCGATGAAAATCGAGATTTATCCAAGAACAATTCCTAGTTTTGGGGGATTTTTTTGTTTTTCAGATAAATCTTGGTTTTAATTAGCTAAATCGAAGTGGGTATAAACAAAATCAACCTTCTCAATTTTACAAATACTCAAACATTTGCACCAATGATAAGTCAATATGTTAACCACACAAATTTATTAAAATCACGAGTATTCTGCCAATCCCACCATTTCTCTTTCTAACTTACCCTTCTCAACATTGTCTTCTCCGTCTTCATTTCCAACCCAAGTTGCAGTTGGCTTAAAGCTTCATCTCTTGCTGTGATAAATGTCACCGTATCACCCAAACCAACATAGAAATATAAATACATAAAATGAATGTTCGAAATCTAATCAAATGTGTTACCAGAAACACATAATCCATCATATTTTTACTGTTTAAGAATATCTTACTCTCCATAGTGATTTTCCTTTTTATAAGGTTTAGTTGTTGAGAGAGAAAAATTGTTGTCAGAAACATCTAAAGGTTTTAATGACAGAAGTATATGGTTTGCTCACACAATTGTGTTGAGTCTGATTTCATTAAGTGATATTTATATGATTACATTGGAATATACATAACAAGAATAGCAAATAAATAGCTACAGCTGAAGAATAGAGAAAGGAAACCTAATTAGCTAAAGAATAGGTATAATAGTTGTCATAACAGAAGACTAGGAAAACTATTTACAACCATATGTACGTGTATGTACATGTTTCAAGTTTATCAATAGTATGATAAACTTAATACCCCCCTCAAGTTGGAGCGGTAGAGCCAGAACGAACGCCCAACTTGCTAACCAGACGGCCAAACTGTGGAGCTCCTAGTGGCTTTGTAAAAACATCGGCAAGTTGATTGGAAGACTGAAGATGTTGTGGTAAAATCAACCCACTGAGTAACTTCTCACGAACAAAGTAACAATCGATTTCAATATGTTTAGTCCGTTCATGAAAAACCGGATTCTGAGCAATGTGAATTGCAGCTTGACTATCACAAGAAATCTGGATAGGGAGAGGACATGAAATGCGTAGGTCATTAAAAATATACCTCAACCATTGCAGTTCGGCAGTGAGATTAGCTAAAGCTCTATATTCTGCTTCAGCAGAAGAACGAGCCACGGTAGGTTGTTTCTTGGATTTCCAAGAAACGAGACTGTTACCTATGGTGACAAGATAACCTGTCGTGGAACGACGAGTGAAAGGGCAACCTTACCAGTCTGAATCCATGTAGCCATGCAGAGATAGCGAACTAGATGAAGATAGAAAAATACCATGGCCAATTGTGCCTTTAAGGTAACGTAAAACCCGATGAGCAGCATCAAGATGAGTTGTGTGGGGTTTTTGCATGAATTGACTTAAATAATTCACTGAGTAAGTAATATCTGGACGAGTAACGGTAAGATATAGTAGACGCCCAATAAGACGTCGAAATTGACTTGGATCAGTTAAAACCTTACCATCAGTAGGTAGTAACTTGAGATTTTGTTCCATCGGAAAAGATGAAACACGAGCCCCGTGAGGCCGAGTCCCAAGAATATCTAAGACATATTTGCGTTGGCAGAGAAAATACCTTTAGGTGAACGAGAAACTTCAATGCCTAAAAAATATCGCAATCGACCAAGATCTTTATAGAAAAGTAAGAAGCGAGACGTAACTTCAGTGATTTAATGAAGTTATCATCTGTGCCAGTGATGATTATGTCATCGACATAGAAAAGAACAAATATTGAACTTGTTCCTTGATGATATGTGAAAAGAGAGTTATCATATAGAGATTTTTGAAAACCCTCAGCTAGTAAAGAGGATGAGAGTTTGGCAAACCATTGGCGAGAAACTTGTTTCAAGCCATAAAGAGATTTCTTATGTTTGAGAACTTTAAATTCACCTTTTCGAGTCATACCGGGAGGCATTTTCATATAGATATCTTCATCTAGATCACCTTGGAGAAAAGCATTGTTGACGTATAATTGATGTAGAGACCAGCATCGTATAGCTACGACAGACAACAAAACACGTAAATTAACCAGCTTGGCAACTGGAGAAAAAATATCATAGAAATCGATACCCTCTTGTTGCGTGTATCCTTTGGCAACAAGACGAGCCTTGTAACGTTCTATGGAACCATCAGGGTTAAAATTTATTTTTAAAACCCATTTAAAACTAATGGCAGTCTTGTCAGGTGGTAAGTCCACCAGTATCCAAGTGTTGTTGGCTTCTAAAGCCAAAATTTACTTTGTCATTGCCGCACGCCATTTTGGGAATTTAATGACCGAGAGAAAGTTCTAGGCTCCTCATTAAGGAGAATAGCGACAAAAAGGCCTTATGAGATGGGGTGAATTTATCAAAGGATAATCTGTCAGAGGATAGACAGAAGAAGACTTACACTTAACAGCGGAACAATGATAGTCTCGTAAATAGACAGGTGGATTACGATTACGTGAAGGACGAGAATCAGTCTTTGGAATAGTCGTTTGAGTGATAGATTCTCGCAATCAGATGATGGTTGCAGTTCAAAACTGGAGTCAAGAGGTCGTGTCATAGGACAAGACGGATCTGGAGCAGTGGTAGTCTGGAGAGAATCCAAGGGAGAAATATGATGATGCATACTGTGGTGATTATCAGAGGGTAAAGCAGCGGAAGAGTCTATAGAAACCGGGGATTCTTCATGAACAGAATATTCATAGATTGATTGTGAAGTTGGATCCAGAGAAATTGGATTCATACTGGTTACTGTAGAATGAAAAATAGAGTCAAAATATTCATTCTCTGATTGATGCACAGATGCTGGTGCAGATAGAGTATTAGGTAAATCAATAAAAGGGAATCGATTTTCATGAAAGACTACATCACGGGAAGTAGAGATAGTCTTGGTTTCTAGGTCAAAGACTTTGTATCCTTTTTGACCATGAGGGTAACCAACAAATATACCAGGTTTGGCACGTTGTTCGAACTTATGCGAGACCTTTATGTTTCTTGCAAAACATAAACAGCCGAAGACACGCAGATGTGCATAATCTGGTGAAGTATTTAGTAACTTCTCATATGGCGTTTTATGAGAAATAACTGGAGTTGGAAGCTTGTTGATTAAATAAGTCATGCAGTGAGAATACACTCTCCCCAAAATCGAAGAGGCAGATTATATTGAAATCTAAGTGATCTAGCCACATTTAAAAGATGGCGATGTTTTCGTTCCACAACACCATTCTGTTGTGGAGTGTAGATACAACTGGTTTAGTGCAAGATACCATTTTATTGGAACCACAATTGTAGTTCTCTAGACTTGAATTCAGACCCATTATCAGAACGGAAAGTCTGTAGTTGGGGAATGAGTAATGTATGATTACCAGATGAGATGCTGGATATGGAATTACCAAATTGAGTAATAACAAAATTAAAAAAGTATTTGAGAAATTTCAAAGTTTCATATTTTACTTTCATGAGATATACCCATGTGCATCTAGTATAATCATCTACAATTTTAAGGAAATATCTAGTACCAGTATAATATTCAGTTACAAAAGGTCCCCAAATGTCAGTATACACTAATTGAAATGAACGAGATGTAAAAGAAACACTTTTATTAAACTGAAGACGATTTTGTTTTGCCCTAGGACATACATCACATGCCTGACTTGACTGAGAACGAATAAAAGAAAACTTGCTTGCTAGAAAACAAAAACAATCCACACTATGGTGGCCAGACGACGGTGCCATGTATCCACCCTAGGTTTATTCGCAGATTAATGATAAAGCAACCGGATGAAAGATAAAATGGTAGAGGCCAAACAACTTGCTTACTCCATCCAATCACCTTGTTCGTGTGATGGTCTGGAACACACATGAGTTTTGTGAGAACTTGATACAACAGTGGTTGTAGATGTCGGTTGGTGACGTAAATCAAATTGAACTTAAAACTCGGTATATAGAAGACATCGAGTAACTTAAGATTAGGAGATAAATTAACATGTCCAATATGAGTCACAGAGGTATGAGTACCATCTGGTAATTGGACACTGATTAGTGTCGAAACCAAAGAATAATTAGTAAAAAAGGAAAGAGAAGAGCAAATGTGGTGAGTAGCACCACTATCTACGATCCATACATTATGAGAAACAGGCAGGAAATACTGCAAAATTGGCCGATGGAATGGCAGTGAGAACCAGCATGATCTGGATCAAGAAGGGGAGAAAGCGATCGGCATATTGTGCAACACCGATTTGTGGTGCAAAGCAGAGCAGATAAAGCGGATGCAGGAGAGAGCGATCATTGCAAAGAACATGAAATGATGTTGAATCTCTCGCTTTGACAAATCCTTAGGATATCCATTCAACTTCCAACATGTGTCGTCTTAGTATGACCATGCTTATTGCAATGATCACAAAAAGGTCGGCCGGGCGTTTGATGTTACTAGCATTGTTCCGTGGTCGCTACGAGAAACATTAAGAGTTGCAGATTCAACAAGTAGGAATAGAAGAAGAGTGAATACCTTGATGCGATTCTTCCTGGTCGACATGATTGTAAATCTTAGCGGTGTGAAGCATTGGCTCCATGAGAAGAATTTGGCTACGGAGATTAGAAAAAACGATCGTGTAATCTGCAAGAACTCCATCGATCTGTCTTGATTGTGATGGTCCACATAATTCTTCCTGCGCGACAAATACAATGTTCGATAGGTCGGAAGGGATCGAGCTGATCCCATAGTGATTTGAGATGAGTAAAATACATTGCAACGCTCAAGTGATCTTGTTTCGGGGTTGCAATGGATCGCTGATTGCATACTGTTTGGAAGCATTGTGATGAGAAAACCTTGATTTGATTTCGAGCCATTGTTCCTGCGAAGGAAATTTCGAGTACTTGCTCGGATCTCTGGATGCTCGAATTGGAAATCCAACTACCCACCAGATCATCGCATGAATCCAAAGTGTGGCAAATCGGTTTTTGCTGGTTGGCTTCTCTATAGTTCCATCTATATAACCCAATTTTCCTTTCGCACTCGAGCCTTCATCATCCCTCGTCCCCGTGTGCAATATTTTTCACTTGTGAGAAGAGGAGAATAAACAATGAAAGCGGGATTATCGGACGGATGCACATAGTATGGGCTATTAGGAGATAAGAAGTGTCTTTTTCAACACCTGGAAGAATTCGTTTGATCATCTTCGAGAGTCATATTGACGATGAGGTTGCGAGAGAAAAAAAAACAACCTAGATTTATACCATAAAGGTTTTAATGACCGAAGTATATGGTTTGCTCACACAACCGTGTTGAGTCTGATTTCATTAAGTGATATTTATATGATTACATTGGAATATACATAACAAGAATAGCAAATAAATAGCTACAACTGAAGAATAGAGAAAGGAAACCTAATTAGCTAAAGAATAGGTATAATTGTTATCATAACAGAAGACTAGGAAAACCAGTTACAACCATATGTACGTGTATGTACATGTTTCAAGTTTATCAATAGTCAGATAAACTTAATAACATCAAATGAAATCTGTTAGATAGAGATTGGATGTAGATTAACCAGCGGGTGCAGCACAAGAGACGCCATGGAAGTGAAGAACTGATGTGATCAATAGTTAACCTAGGTTGTATCTCAGTGGTATCATAGCGAAGAAGGTTCCTGTAAGGACCCTCAAGCTCGTCAACGCTATTAGACCAGTCAAGTGACGAATTAGCCGATAATAACTCGATTAGTCTAAAACAAACATTAATTAATAAGAACTAATCTAACAACGATTTAGATACGAAACTAGTATCGTTAGATAGATCTCGAAAAGTCATGCGAAATAGACTACTCGAACGTGTCATTTGGATACCGGACGAAGAAGATATCATTGGACGAGTATGAAGGGAACATTTGTCACTTTGCTTGAACCGCCTGGCTGCCCTTATCGTTTGGACGAGTGCCTGTAGCAATTTGGGTTGGCCTTATCTCTAGCTAAATCGAGAGATAACTCTCATTCTGTTTCTCTTCTTCTTCTTTCTTCTTTCTGTTTTTCTTTCTTTCTTTCCTCATCTTCTTCTGTTGATGATTTCGAGAACCAATTCATAATTCTGAGTTGATATAAAGCTGGCAGAGCTCGAAGGATAATTGATGGTGGTAGTCTTGGTTGATGTAGTGAAATCAAACTCAACAGAAAAAGTGAAACAGATAATGTTAATTAGGGTTCTAGGTTTCGTTTTGAGATTCGTGGAATTGATTAGTATATTGAGTTTGTGTTGGTTGAAGATCGAACGGGTTTGTGTTTAATTAGAGTTCTGAAGTTGGTTCAGTGGAGAATCATTGAGGAGGTTTGAATTAGGGTTTGTGTAGAGTTGCAGAAGGAAATTCGAAGATGGAATTGATACTCTAGAAGATCAATTGAAGACGGTTTTTGTGTGTTGAACGTAAAGGAGAAGAATTAATATCCGATTTTTGATTCACAGAAAAGAATTGAAGAATTAGGGTTTCATGTGTTCTTCCCCAAATTTGAATTAGTGTTTAGTTGAGAACTGAGGATAAAGATTGTTGAGGGTTACTGGAAAAGAACTTGTGGATTGGGGAAGGTTTGCTGGATGGATTCGATTCAAAGTAAAGAAGGTTGTGAAACCAAAATAGAGATGTGTATGTTTGAGATGGGTTGGGACAGATCACTGCCTAACCTCAATTGTGAAAATTTAGAGAGTTGCAAGTGGAGTATGAGTTTAACAGAAGAAGGGGATTGGTGTCTAAGCCTTAGTGGAAATGAAATTGAGTATCTGGTGGTTGATCTATTTAGAGTTGCAGCAGTTCACCAACAGTTCAGATAAGGCTAATTTCTGGGTAAGTCTTTATATTGTTTAATTTCAGTATTTGAAGTTGTGTTATGTGGATTGTAGAGTTTATGTGACTGTGAATGAAATTGAGAGTGAGATGGGTACTCAGTGGAACTGTGATTGTGGATATGAGATTGTGCTGAAAATGATTACGCTGAATTGTTGTTCATATGAGCTGCAGGTGTAGTGAGTGAGTTGGTGGTGTTATGTTGAGTTGAATGTGCATAGTCTTGAGATTGAGAGTTTTAGAGTTGCAGTGGCTGTTCAGTTGTGTTGGTGGTTTGAGATGATGATTGTATGTGTATTGAGATAAGAGTATGTTGTGAATGATCTTGTGTTGTTGGTAAGACAATAGTAAAGGAGAAGGCTGTGGTTTGGGTTTGATCTGTAATTGAGAAGAAATGAAGTAACATACCTGGAAGAAGAATTGAAATGAGATTAAGTCAGGGTGTGTGCAATTGGGACTGGAGGTGTAGTTGTAGATAGTGATAGCGGTGAAAAGCTTGAAACTGCAATTGCAGGTATATTATAGTTGTAACTTGTATTTATAATTGATTTTGAAGTTCTTAGAATGAATAAATGTATTACTATTGAAATGATTAAAGTTGAGCTGAGGTTAGAGTTTTGAGGTGTACTGAAGCTGTATAGAGCTTTGGGGTTGCACAAGGTCTGTGCATTAGTTTTCTTTGGCCTGAGCAATGGCTCTGGCATTTGCAAGTGTTTTGGCCTTGTGCCAATCAGCCTAGTCAGGATCTGACTCTAGCTGACTCAGTCCATCTGACTGAGTCGAATCAGGTTGAATCGGGTCTGACCCACTGAGTCATTAGTCTTGACTCGTTGACCATTGACCCTGGACATTGACTTTGACTGGACTTTGATCTTTGACTGACGTTTACCATTAGTTGACCCGTTGACCGTCAGTGACCGTTAGTTGACCCTCATGGGCTGGGCCTTAGGTTAATGGGCTGGTTCAGTGGACTTGGGTTTAGAACCAGTTTCCTTATTAAACATGAATTAGACCTTTGTGGTCTGAATTAGCCTTTGGTTTCTTCTACAAAGTTATAGATATTCATAAGATTTAACTGATGGACTAGAGAAACAACCTAATTGAATTAGTAAACCTTAGCTATGCTAAACATAGATAATTAGAAGATGTAGAACCTTAAATGGGCCTAGAATCATTAGAAAGACTTGTATGATTCTTGTATGAGCCATTTTGGCTAGAATCTTAGAGTTCTTGTGTGATTAACAGTTCGTTATTAACGACGTTCGATTCAAAGGATGAAGCAGTGGATTGAGGATCTAGAGGTAGACATGGCTTGTCATCAAATCAGGTGGGAACTCTGTAACCTTCTTGTTATCATTAAGCTTTCTTTATCTGCGAGCATGATGAGACTTTATTATCTGTGTGTATGATTGCGCGTACCTTGATGTACTATTCACGTATCTTTGAGTATGATGTATATGTTGAATGTGTATGTACGATGTATTGTGTGTGATATGCATTGTGAGATTTCCCTGCGAGGAGTGTCTGTGTTTCCCCACGGCTCTTAGCTAAGTTAAGTAAGGCGGTAATTCATCCGTCGACAATATTATTTAGTAGGGCGGTAATTCATCCGTACGCTATATTATTATATTTATTTCATTAGTAGGGCGGTAATTCATCCGTTTGAATAGTATTGCTTATTAATATAGTAGGGCGGTAACTCATCCGTTTGAATATTACCTAGTAGGGCGGTAATTCATCTGTTATGATATTATATATACTATTCTATTTGAGGGAAATCACTCGTGTGCATATTATTCTTGTTTGTCTAACTTTCTGATCTTGATGGTAATATTCTGAATCATGGTTTGTATGGGCACTCTGTGTGAACGATGTTATTATTATTGATTAGGGTTGCTTTCGCATCGTCTTCTCCAATGAGTTTGGCGAGGTTAGAGTGACACTTTCTTCATGATGCATAATTTGATGATTGAATGGATTCTTCTTGTTTCTTCCAGTTTCTGTTATTCTTTTACAACTGTGAAGCATGTTAGTGATGACTTGAGAGTTACATGTTTCCATTGAGCACCCTGTTGGGATGATGTGCTCACTTGTTCCCACTTCAGTTTTCAGTAATCAGAAGAAATGGAGCGCTCGAAGATATCCGTTTCGTAGCTTAGAGCTTTATCGAATCTAGTGTTGTTATATCTCTTACTATACATACTCTTATTTATTCTGTAAACAACACATTGATTTATATTCTTAACACTCGGAAGACTTTCATATATATAATATCAGAGAGTTTGGGTTTTGTTATTAGCACATTATGTATTTATGATTCAATTTGGTTTTTTAGTTCGTATCATGAAATTTTGATTCTTAAAAGCGTCAATCTGGAATTGACTCCTCAATTAGGTTGTAATCCTATTAGCTAAGCAGGTTTAGGAGTTGGGGTGTCACAAGTTGGTATCAGAGCTCACTATTAGATCTTATATGGGAAACAATAGGAATAGCCAGTGCAAATTAGTGAAATAGATTAGTTTAGAACTGGGCTGGGTTTGTGAGATAAATCTTAACCACTAAAAGCTATCAATAATTAAAATAATTATTTAATTGATTGATTTGTTTCTGTATGTAATAAAGTAAAAAAAAAATTTATAGGGTACACCAACAATGTTAGCTAGTAAAGATTATAGGATAATTAATCTAAAAAGAATGAACAAGTACACAAACCAATACTAAAAATAGCGAGATAATTAATCTAAAACTTATTAAGTATCTTGACTTATGCGTATCTTGACTTATATGTAGAATCAACAATATATAACTACATAAATGTTAATAATATCTTTGGGATTCAACAATAATGGTAAGAGAAAGTAGAAACCCTCAATGTTAATAATAATAAAATATTATAATAATAGTTATAGATGATAATAATGGTGATAATAATTTTAGTAAAGTAGTGTTAGTATTTCTCAATTAGTATCATATTGTACTTGACTTAACTAAAATTTCAATAACGATATATAATGATAAAAAATAATAATTATGGTTAAATAACTATCGAAAATTATTAACACTCATCTACGGTTAAGTTTTGTAAATTAAACAAATTACAATTTGAGATACATGTTTTGCGTCAAGACTAGATAATTAATATAATACTTATTAGGCGTTAGACGTAAAAGGGTGACAAAAAAATGTATAAAATAAAAGGGCTTAATTAGTTAGTAACCTTGTAACCAGAAATTATCTTTAATTTAACAAATGATTAAGAAATCTTTTAGAATGAAACTAATATACATGAAATAGTAAAAATAGTATTCGATTGCTTAGTGTAATATTACAATTAAAAGAAAATAAATTCGTATATTAATAGGATACTTTACATTTTAAGCAAAAATCAAAAGACTATTAAGTTATGTTATAATTTTATGCAAACTTAAATTTAAACCATATTAAATTACCAAAGACAATATTTAGATATAGTATACGGATTCAATCTGAATAAAAAAAAAAATCTATTATATCAATCTTTATGTGGATGTAGAATTATATTTAGAATATTAAGGCTTAGTGTACCAATCGGACTATCAACTTAAGAATAATGACACAGGTGATAAAAGTATTTGAATAGTTAAGTTAGTAGGAAATTTATAATAGATAATATTTGGGAAATTTATATATGGTATTACAGTAAAGTTAAAATTATCAAATACTATAAATTGACGTAAAAATCGAATTTAGATTACTGATAATGATAATGATAAAATAAATAAATAATAATAACGGTAAATAACTTTTAATGATTGAATTGCTTAAAATGTTGTGAACTATTTATATATTTTACGAAGTTAAATTATCGAATTACATCAAATACCTTAAAAGTTAAAAACTAATTAATCTTAATAAATTAATACTTAGTCAATCCCAAAGTTTGAATAGTGAGGTTTGTAATTCCGATATGTTTGTGTTGTCTTTTGGTCGTAGAAAGCATTGTCGAGTCGATCGGCCTAGACAGGGGCAACTACATGCATGGATTACCATTCGTAAAAGGAGAACTTATTTCTATTAGTGGACTGATAGATCCCAAATTTACTTAGAAATTTTATTATAGAATATCTTCTCTCTTAATTAGAACCAGTAACTTATTGGAATGGGAATTATCATTTTGAACCTAGAGCCACAAATTTTAATTGTAGAAAGCCATATAGGTTTGTGCTTTGTTTCTTGTTTGTGCTTAAATAAGAAATAGGATTATTCTACAAGGTGGGGAGTTTTTTTTTTTGAAGACCAGAAGAATGGTTTGATTTTCGAGGACGAAAATTATATAAGGTGGGGAGAATGTAACGAGCCTCAAGCTCGTCAACGCTATTAGACCAGTCAAGTGACGAATTAGCCGATAATAACTCGATTAGTCTAAAACAAATATTAATTAATAAGAACTAATCTAACAACGATTTAGATACGAAACTAGTATCGTTAGATAGATCTCGAAAAGTCATGCGAAATAGACTACTCGAACGTGTCATTTGGATACTGGGATTTAAGAAGATATCATTGGACGAGTATGAAGGGAACATTTGTCTTTTTGCTTGAACCTTTGGCTGCCCTTATCGTTTGGACGAGTGCCACGTAGCAATTTGGGTTGGCCTTATCTCTAGCTAAATCGAGAGATAACTCTCATTCATTTTCTTCTTCTTCTTTCTTCTTTGCTTTTTCTTTCTTTCTTTCCTCATCTTCTTCTCGTTGATGATTTCGAGAACCAATTCATAATTCGAGTTGATATAAAGTCGCGCGAGCTCGAAGGATAATTGATGGTGGTAGTCTTGGTTGATGTAGTGAAATCAAACTCAACGGAAAAAAGTGAAACAGATAATGTTAATTAGGGTTCTAGGTTTCGTTTTGAGATTCGTGGAATTGATTAGTATATTGAGTTTGTGTTGGTTGAAGATCGAACGGGTTTGTGTTTAATTAGAGTTCGAAGTTGGTTCGGTGGAGAATCATTGAGGAGGTTTGAATTAGGGTTTGTGTAGAGTTGCGAAGGAAATTCGAAGATGGAATTGATACTCTAGAAGATCAATTGAAGACGGTTTTGTGTGTTGAACGTAAAGGAGAAGAATTAATATCCGATTTTTGATTCACGAGAAAGAATTGAAGAATTAGGTTTCATGTGTTCTTCCCCAAATTTGAATTAGTGTTTAGTTGAGAACGAGGATAAAGATTGTTGAGGGTTACCGGAAAAGAACTTGTGGATTGGGAAGGTTTCTTGGATGGATTCGATTCAAAGTAAAGAAGGTTGTGAAACCAAAATAGAGATGTGTATGTTTGAGATGGGTTGGGACAGATCAGCTGCCTAACCTCAATTGTGAAAATTTAGAGAGTTGCAAGTGGAGTATGAGTTTAACGAAGAAGGGGATTGGTGTCTAAGCCTTAGTGGAAATGAAATTGAGTATACGGTGGTTGATCTATTTAGAGTTGCGGCAGTTCACCAATGATTCGAGATAAGGCTAATTTCTGGGTAAGTCTTTATATTGTTTAATTTCGGTATTTGAAGTTGTGTTATGTGGATTGTAGAGTTTATGTGATTTGTGAATGAAATTGAGAGTGAGATGGGTACTCGGTGGAACCGTGATTGTGGATATGAGATTGTCTTTGAAAATGATTACGCTGAATTGTTGTTCATATGAGCTGCAGGTGTAGTGAGTGAGTTGGTGGTGTTATGTTGAGTTGAATGTGCATAGTCTTGAGATTGAGAGTTTTAGAGTTGCGGTGGCTGTTGGTTGTGTTGGTGGTTTGAGATGATGATTGTATGTGTATTGAGATAAGAGTATGTTGTGAATGATCTTGTGTTGTTGGTAAGCCAATAGTAAAGGAGAAGGTTGTGGTTTGGGTTTGATCTCAGAATTGAGAAGAAATGAAGTAACATACCCGGGAAGAAGAATTGAAATGAGATTAAGTCGGGGTGTGTGCAATTGGGATTTGGAGGTGTAGTTGTAGATAGTGATAGCGGTGAAAAGCTTGAAACGCAATTTACGGGTATATTATAGTTGTAACTTGTATTTATAATTGATTTTGAAGTTCTTAGAATGAATAAATGTATTACTATTGAAATGATTAAAGTTATTTGAGGTTAGAGTTTTGAGGTGTCCGAAGTCGTATAGAGCTTTGGGGTTGCACAAGGTCTGTGCATTAGTTTTCTTTGGCTCGAGCAATGGCTCGGCATTTGCAAGTGTTTTGGCCTTGTGCCAATCACCTCTAGTCAGATCGACTCTAGGCGACTCATCCATCCGACCGAGTCGAATCGAGTTGAATCGGTCGACCCACCGAGTCATTAGTCTTGACTCGTTGACCATTGACCACGGACATTGACTTTGATTGGACTTTGATCTTTGACCGACGTTTACCATTAGTTGACCCGTTGACCGTCGGTGACCGTTAGTTGACCCTCATGGGCTGGGCCTTAGGTTAATGGGCTGTTCAAGTGGACTTGGGTTTAGAACAGTTTCCTTATTAAACATGAATTAGACATTTGTGGTGAATTAGCCTTTGGTTTCTTCTACAAAGTTATAGATATTCATAAGATTTAACCGATGGACTAGAGAAACAACCTAATTGAATTAGTAAACCTTAGCTATGCTAAACATAGATAATTAGAAGATGTAGAACCTTAAATGGGCCTAGAATCATTAGAAAGACTTGTATGATTCTTGTATGAGCCATTTGGCTAGAATCTTAGAGTTCTTGTGTGATTAACGAGTTCGTTATTAACGACGTTCGATTCAAAGGATGAAGCAGGTGGATTGAGGATCTAGAGGTAGACATGGCTTGTCATCAAATCAAAGTGGGAACTCAGAACCTTCTTGTTATCATTAAGCTTTCTTTATCTCGCGAGCATGATGAGACTTTATTATCTCTGGTGGTATGATTGCGCGTACCTTGATGTACTATTCACGTATCTTTGAGTATGATGTATATGTTGAATGTGTATGTACGATGTATTGTGTGTGATATGCATTGTGAGATTTCCCTGCGAGGAGTGTCTGTGTTTCCCCACGGCTCTTAGCTAAGTTAAGTAAGGCGGTAATTCATCCGTCGACAATATTATTTAGTAGGGCGGTAATTCATCCGTACGCTATATTATTATATTTATTTCATTAGTAGGGCGGTAATTCATCCGTTTGAATAGTATTGCTTATTAATATAGTAGGCGGTAACTCATCCGTTTGAATATTACCTAGTAGGCGGTAATTCATCTGTTATGATATTATATATACTATTCTATTTGAGGGAAATCACTCGTGTGCATATTATTCTTGTTTGTCTAACTTTCTGATCTTGATGGTAATATTCTGAATCATGGTTTGTATGGGCACTCTGTGTGAACGATGTTATTATTATTGATTAGGGTTGCTTTCGCATCGTCTTCTCCAATGAGTTTGGCGAGGTTAGAGTGAAACTTTCTTCATGATGCATAATCTGATGATTGAATGGATTCTTCTTGTTTCTTCCAGTTTCTGTTATTCTTTTACAACTGTGAAGCATGTTAGTGATTACTTGAGAGTTACATGTTTCCATTGAGCACCCTGTTGGGATGATGTGCTCACTTGTTCCCACTTCAGTTTTCAGTAATCAGAAGAAATGGAGCGCTCGAAGATATCCGTTTCGTAGCTTAGAGCTTTATCGAATCTAGTGTTGTTATATCTCTTACTATACATACTCTTCTTTATTCTGTAAACAACACATTGATATATTCTTAACACTCGGAAGACTTTCATATATATAATATCGTAGAGTTTGGGTTTTGTTATTAGCACATTATGTATTTATGATTCAATTTGGTTTTTTAGTTCGTATCATGAAATTTTGATTCTTAAAAGCGTCAATCTGGAATTGACTCCTCAATTAGGTTGTAATCCTATTAGCTAAGCGAGGTTTAGGAGTTGGGGTGTCACAGTTCCTTGAGTAGAACACGCACGTTGCACATGCTAGCTTATTTGATGGGTCACGACCGTTATAACTAAAAGGAGGTTTTACCAGTGGTCGTACCAAGCTTATAGGAAGCACAGGCAATTGCCTCAGTGGCCCCTGGATGATAGGGGCCCCCATTTTTTTATTTTTTATTTTTATGTATACTACTAATACAGGTGTATTCGCCTGCCAAAGTGGAAAAAAAGAAGAAAAAAAAACTATCGTCAACCCATTTCTAAACTATTTTGGCCCAGTCGGAACATTATATTTTTAGCCCATTCGACTGGCTAGTATATACGAAAGTAAAAATTAACACAAAATTGGTTAAAAAGACCAAAATCAACAATTCCCGGGTGAAAGGAAATTTAGATTTTGATATTGTTTAAATGGACAAAAATGTAAAAATAGGCGGGATGTAATGATTTCATCCTACCCATTTTCAAATACTTTTTCTTATTTTTAATTTACATCGGGATGCATCCAGCTTTTTATCCTTACTATTTTTTAAGTTTAAGTCAGGATGAATCCAGTTTCATCCTTGTTATTTTTTTTTGTGTCCATTTCACCCATACTAATTTTTACTCGTCCATTTGAACCATGTTTTAAAAATATTTGGACAAATGACCCATTTTCCTAAAAACTAACTGGCTAAATCCATTCACACAAATTGATTTTTTGTGTGAATGGGCTTCAGATTGATAGGGATATATTTATTGTAAGATAAGGGTATTTTCGAAGCCCGTGAAAAGAAGGGACAATTATATAATTCCCACACAAAAATTTAGGGCCCTATTTTTTGGTTTTCGCCTAGGGCCCCTAAAAATCTTGGTACTACACGAACGGGTTTTACCAATTATGGATTTAAAAAGGGGTAATGCAAATTAGGTATCTTTTTGGGGAACACAGAATCCCCAGATTTTAGAAATGATTTTATATACTGCGTTACTTAAACTACTGGTCCTAAAATCTCCGGGGCAAGCTGGGTTTGAAACTTTATAAGAATCGAAGTTAAGTGTGTATTAATACCCATAGGAAGTTTCCTGGAAGTGAAAATTTTTCGCAAAAGTGAGATCATAATCCTAAAAGATTTCAGTGTTGCTTTATGAATTATGGAGGAAAACCATCAGGACCCGGCGCCCCCAAAGATTCATGTTAGCTAGTGTTTTATAAATTTTATATGGTGAGCGTAAAGCTAATAAACTTTCATTATCAAGAACTGAAATACATTCAGGGATAATACTATTTAAAAGAGGATGGATACTATATTGATGAGAGGAGTACATACCATAAAAATGGTTTTTCAAAAGCTGGTCAAGCTGACCTTTTTCACAAATCCAAATCCCATAACAGTAGTAGTGGCTTCAAATGCTTTAGTACACTTTCTTTTAGGCGTTATTTACTCTCACTTGTTAATTAGAGTTTTTTGTTGCAATCAAATGCAAACCAATTCGAGGTTACAGAAAAACTTTGCGAGTCGAGGATCGAAAATACTGATAATGTACTCCTTGGGAACATGATAACAACATTTTTAATGTCTAGCTTCTTTTTCCATTTATATATTTTCCTATATTTTTTTCAAACGAATGAGTTAAGGAGCTAAACTCGATAATTGAACTTGACATACCGACCATTATTCTACCATTAATATTAACAAACAAAACCAATTTTGTTTGTTTATTTTTTTATCGCAAAAAATGGATCTACAACATGTATGTGATGTTATTGTACCACATGTATCACAAATGTGATATTTATATTATATAGAACAATCGAACTCTAAATAGAGTAGATTCCTAAACCAAACAATCTTTTAGAAAACTCAAAACTTCTCAAACACGTAAACTAATGCAAATTCTAACTACATTCAGATTCCAAATATAGTCTTGGTTAGACTTGATTTCTAACAACCTCCTTCGAACCAAGACGTGTAAGATAATCATTCCAAGTCTTTCTCGTAGATTGACAAACCTATCAAGTTTCAGAGACTTTGTGAACATGTCAACAACTTGTTCAGAACTAGGACAGAAACTCACAACTACCTCCATGTTATTTACCAACTCTCGGATATAATGATACTTAATATAAATATGTTTTCTTGTTCCATATAAAACTGGATTTATGGAAAGTGCAATAGCAGATGTGTTATCACACACGATGTTTGTTGGATTTTCTTGTTCATGATTAAGAGAGCTTAGCATCCTTCTTAATCAAACAACGAAGTAGCACAAGAAGCAACAGATATATATTCTCGCTTCGCTATAGACAATGTAACAACTTGTTACTTCTTTGATGACCACGATAAGAAACCATATCCCATATGAAAGTAAAATCCGGATGTACTTTTCATGTCTTCTAAATCACTAGCCTAATCACTATCAAGACAACCAACTAATTCTTCATTCTTTGAAGAAACATAAAATATACCTAAATCAGGTTGTACCTTTACCATATCTTAAGATACTCTTTGATGCTTGCAAATAAGATTGATATGGAGATTTCATAAACGGCTGACCAAACCAACACCATACATAATTTCAGGCTTTGTAGAAGTCAAGTACCGAGACTACCTACTAGTTTCTTAAAACATGTAGGATTGACAAGCTCTCCTTTTCCTTGTTTCTCTAATTTCAATATTTCTTATATTGGAGTTAAACTGAGTTTCAATTACTCTTCTTGAAATGTTCCATAATATCCTTAGTATATCTTTGTTGATGAACAAAGATTCCATCATTTGTCCTGTAAAACTTCAAGTCCGTGATAAGAAGACATTGACCCAAGACTCTTTAATCATGACCTCCCTGAAATCATTGATCATTTTAGTATTATTTCCTATGAATATAAGATCATCCACATAAAGACATACTATGATATGACTTCCCCTAAGTATGTGACTTCATGTACAACGTATACTCAATTGGACACTTATTGGAACCTTTGTTATTAAAATAAGTGTCAATTCATGTATACCAAGCACGTGGTCCTTGTTTCAAACCATATAAAGCTTTATTTAGCTTGTATACTTGATTTTTTCCTTTCCATAATGTAACTTGCTGGTTGTTCAACATAAACTTCTTCTTCCAGTACTCCATTTAAGAATGCAGACTTGACATCCATTTGAAAAATACTCCAATAATGATTTGCAGCTAAAGCTATTATCATACGAACAATGTCAAGTCTTGAAACAGAAGCAAATACTTCAAAATAATCAATACCTAGTTTCTTCCTATAATTTGGTCAAAAGTCTTGCTTTAAGAAGATATAGCTCACCATTTGGTTTATAATTTTTTTTGTAAACCCACTTAACACCTATAGCTTTCTTACCTTATGGTAGGTATATAACTTCCTATGTATTATTCTTTTCAATTGCTTGTATTTCAACATCCATAGATTGTAACCAACCTTGATTCTTAGAAGATTCTTCAAAGCTGTACGTAGTCACAATCTCAAAAGAGTGTGAAATTCACCAAATATTCATCTATATTTTCATCATCTCGAGTTAAAACATAATCATTCAAACGTGTTGGCAAAGTACGATTGTGTGTTGGACATGTTTTCTCTTTGCAATGTAATATCAACTCTTGTTTCTTCTTCCAATATATCAATTGGACTTTCTTCTTCTTCAATTATTGGAGTCACATTTGTTCTAGCAACTATTCTTGGTACTTCTGAATTCCATTCCCACTGAGCTTCTTCATCAAATATCACATCTCTACTTATAGTCAGCTTCCGTGTCTCTAAATTTAATAGTTTATATCCCTTGGTTGCAGTACTATAACCCATAAAGCTAGATGCACTTCTCACTTTTGTCATCAAGCTTCTTTCGTATTTCAGTAGGCACATGTGCATATGCTATGCAACAAAATAATTTGAAGTGTCATACATATTTGTTCTTCTTCCACTCCATGCTTCCTCGTGGTCTTATCAACCAAGCTTCTAGTTGGACATATATTTAACAAATAAAAAACATAATCAAAAGCTTTTTCCCAAAAAAATGTTGGTAGATACTTTGTTTTTCTCATGGTACGTACCTTCTCCATTATAGTACGATTCATCCTTTCTGCCACACCATTTTATTACGCTGTATACCTTGCACTCTTCGATGTTGAATATCATGTTCTTTCATAAAATTATCAACTCACATATCCTGCACTTCACAAGACATATTTTCTTAATACTTTTACCTGTACTTTTAAAAGATATGTTTTAAAACTTCTAAAATCATTAAAAGCATCATTATTATAGTTCAGTAAATATACATAAGATTTTTTACTAAAATCATCAGTGAAAGTAATGAAGTACCTGTTTCCACCATAAGAAATTTCTTCATTTCGAGTACATAAGTCACTATGAATTAACTCTAGTGGTTTCTCTGCTCTTTTTGCTTTTCCTATGGAAAAATGATCTCTATGTTGTTTTCCAAAGATACAATCTTCACACCTTAATTCAGAAAATCAATGATGGGAATCCCGAGACCATCTACTTCTTTGCTTTAACTTGTAAGATATTAAAGTTCACATGACTCATTCTCTTGTGCCATAACCAAGAGTTATTATTAAATAAAGAGCTATAACAACTTTCTCTTTGATATTGAATTATTCAAAGGAAACAAGCTAGTCATATGTACTCTTGCAATCATCCTTCTTCTTCGATCACGAATTGTACATATACCATTAAAGATGTTCATTGAATAAACCCTTTCAGAAAGTTGACCCATATATACTTAATAAATTTTGATGCAATCCATTCTTAAGTATGGTGCATGTTCTTCATTTTCTCATAACTGGAATTGTAAAATTGTTTCCAAACTTCACAATTGAATGTACATGTACTTATCAAGATTAATAAATAAATCTTTTCTTCCACACATATGATTACTATAACCTGTGTCCAAATACCACTATCTTATTGTTAGAACACAACTTCTATCGATAAAAAATTGTATTCTGAGGCAAAGTGCCTCCAGTTAGAAACAAAATAATCCAGGAACAAAGATAAATAACTCATGAACCAGAACCATACTCTCGTCCAGTATGAGTTTTGCTCAAGTCTCAAATGAGTTCAAAGACATATATGAGGAAATTTTGACCATTAGTCAGAATTATTTATGGCGATCAGCTATATCAAATAAAATATTTTTTGATTTTCAATATCTTTAATTATATATATATAGATATATTTACACCACATGATATTATACTCCCTCCGTCCTACAATGAAAGACATATTCATTTCGAATTTTGTTCCACTAATTGATAGCCACATTTATATTCATTAGATATGTATTTTAAATTATTTTATAAGGTTTACGAATATGCGTGGCATAGTTTGAGAGATATATTTGTTTGTACCCAAAATTACTTTTGGGCACGAAACACGATTGAGGTGTGTATTTAGGGTTGGAGACGAATTGAAAAACAAATAAAGAGACACGGGTTTTACAGGTTGGCATGGTTTTCCTACATCCACGGGTGAATCCCCTTGGGGAGTGGTGTTTTATTGATAATAGAGTTTCTGAGTCTATTTTTTTCCCTTTCTCCTTCCCCTTGTTCGTAATTACATTCCCTCTATTTATACAATTGAATACCTAATTACAATATAAACTTAAATGGCATTAAATGCTTATTCATGCCTCCTGCCTCGCATGAAACCGTCATTCATGACTCCATGTTTAAGTTTGCACTCGCTTTCATTCATGCCTCCATGTTAAATTCGCATGAAACTTTCTTTGCATGCCTCCCGATTAATCTCGCATGCTGGCAACCGGATTGATGTTTTACGGCATAATGGGCTGGAAGTTTGGATGGAGGCTGGCTGACAGCGCATCTGGCAACATGGCTGGAAACTGATTAGCAGCACATCTGGCAGCATGGCTAGAAACTGGTTGGCAGTGCGGCAGAGAACTTGGCTGGAAATTGGTTAGAAGCACTGCTGGCAACAAGACTGAAAATATGCTAGAGGTGCGACGTGCAACCTGACTTTGACAATTGACCAACGGTTGACTTTGACCATTAACCAGGCATTGAATTTTACCATTGACCGGTCATTGAATTTATGTAATACTGGGCAAGTTGGTGGGCTGCCTCGGTTGACTGGTTATCGGTCTTGAATGACAGCTGAACAGTGGTCCAAGCAACATTCTGGCCCGATATGTGGTATTTTTACTCATGGTACAAACATCGCCCCTCTTAACCTCCAATGGTTGGGGGTTAAGAACATTTTATTTCCCTTGATTAATGATAAAAGTCGCCCTTAAGTGTGGATTATTGCTACTAAAGTGATTGGCAACCTTCTCTTGGTGTTTGCGGAAGTCAAGACACACCCAAGAGTAAATTGTTGTTGTTGAAGCGAAAATAAACGCCTTCGTTGATTGTGGAAATCGTAATGAAGTCGCCCCCAAGTGAGCTATTGTGTTTTTTGGAAGATCGGCGGGGAAACAGTTGAGTATGAACCATTGTTATATAAAAACAAACAAGACGAAAGGCTGATCTGGTCTACAATGGAAGCGTGATGCTGGAGCGGAGTGTTGAAAGTGAGCTGTGATTGTTGATTTAAAACTGAACTGTGGTAGTTGCATAGAACTTGACTGGTAACTTTTGTTTGGAATGGATGAGCTATATTTGACGTCACTTGGCTGGAATATGTGTGAGCTGTTGTTGTAAACGAAAATTGAATTTGCTCGATCGTCAGAATTTCACCAAACTAGGTAGTACTAGTTGTTGGTATTAAGTCGCTTTGTCAATTACGGACTAAGCCGCGGTAGATTGGAGCGAAAGGGTGTGACCCTTTAGTATTTGAGATGGTAACAGACTTTGTGTGTTGTTGGTCCTCCAATGGTCTTGGTTGTGCTACTGGATATGATATCGATCTTTATATGTTGCAATAGTTTTATGAATCAGGATGGCAGCAGCGATGTAGACTAGATTGCTATAGTTGTTACGGAACTGGGCTACAATAATTGTGGTAAATCGACTGCGACGGCCACATAAAACCTGTCCTCATAGTAATGAGTAAAACTGGGTAGTAACAATGATTGAGCAAAAGCCGGGCTCGGCAGCGAGATGCGATCATCCGAATTGTAGAAGCTACGAGCAGCCGGTGCAACATTGAGCAAAGTTGCACTGCAAAGATTCTGCGGATCACCGGATGGGCAGAGATGCTAACTATAGTTGGGCTGCGGCCGGCTTGATCACCGGGAACGCAGTGAAAGAACGGCAAAGATGCACGCAGTCAAATGCGACCGGTGGACTACGGGAGGTGTGAATATGATGGACCGCAAGAGCTCCGATCAGCTAAAGCGCAGAAGTGAATGCAGCAAGGATGCATTACATCACCCGCGATCACCGACTACGGGAGATGCGAGCATAGCCGACTACGTGAGTAAGGATGCACCGGTGATCGATCACCGGATCATAGGAGATGCGAGCATAGCTGGACTACAGTAGCTTCGATCAGCTAAAATGTAGTAGCAACAAGCAAATATGCACTCAACAACAATGGTGATCAGTTGGATTGCAGGAGATGCGAACATAGCTGGACTACAACATCTTCGATCAATTGGAATGCAAGAAGAATGAGCAAAGATGCACTACTTGAAGTTTAATCGGTGGAATGCGGGAGTTGCAAACATAGCTGGACTACAACAGCTTGATCGGTGGAATGCAACGAAAGAACGAAAGCAAAGTTGTCTCTGCAACCATGCGATCACTGGAATGCAGGAGTTGCGAATATAGTTGATCGGCAATGAGCTTCCAAGCAACTTGACTAAAATAGTTCGATGAACACGAATGTAATAGTTACATAAAACTAGATCGCATCGATTCATCCGGTGAGTAAAGCAATTGTAATGGCCCCGGACTGCATCGATTACGTCCAACCGAGTACTGAGAATTGATGAGCAAACCCGGATCAGTCGATTGCGTCATTTAAGTGCAGCAATTGCAAGTGAAACTGGATCGCATCGATTGCGTCAAGCCGAATGCAATGCGATTGCCAAAGAAAGCCGAACCGCATCGATTGCGTCCAATTGATTGCAGCAAGAATTTAGGAGGCGGATTACAACAGTTCGATGAAATAGGCTTAGCTTGATTATTAAGAGGGGTATATGTTCGCCCCCTATTAATCCTGTAAATCGTTAGAGTATTAAGAAGTTCGGTTTACCTTTTGTTTTGATTTTCAGCACCCGAATTTCGCATCGCATTTGGGTGTTACGTAACTCGACACCAAGCGTGTGGAGTGTTACATAATTCGACCCAAAAAAGTTACTTTAGACCATGAGGTGTTACATATCTCGCCCCCAAGTGGTGGTCACACACGTCGAAGTGATATGCAACTCATTTTTAAGATAGTGATTGTCATGATGCTCGATGCTCGCTGACAAGGGTGCATGCCTTGCCGCATCTTGCTGCGCATGAAATGAAGTTGAATGTGTCCGGTATCCGGAATTCGTGCAGGGGGCCAATCCCATTATTCCTGATGCGCGCATAATTGAAATGTGTGCATCTCCTTGTGAGAAAATGCTCGCCACATTGTAGGTGTCCCAGTGAACAAAAGTATGCATTATTATATAAAATGATGTAAAAATATTTAATTGTATTCGTACCTTATGAGATGTGTTATTGCGACTCTTTGTATATGATGTTATGCTAAAGAAGACGGTTCGAGAATCTCGGCTCAGAATGCTGGCTATGCCGATTGAATCAAAACTCGATTGAAGATGGTACGCATGGAACTATATTTCATCGTATGCGATCAGTGAATCAGAATGATTATACGTAAAACTCGATTGAAGAAGTTCTTGAACTCTGAGAAGTTCGATCATATTGGGATGAAGCGGTTGTGAGAAAATCGACTACAGCGTGAGCTTCGATCAATCGGACCGTAGTAGTTATACGAAAAAGGACTGCTAGCGATTCGATCAAATGGACTCAGATTGTTCTTAGAAAGCTGACTACAAAGTAGTTCGATCAAATGGACTGCTTGATTGTATTAGCGCTCACGTAATTTTCACATGAGCAATTTTGGATAAAAATCGACACAAAAACATTCACAAACGTTGAAAGTGCGTCCTTTTTTATGTTGCCACTCCAATCTCAAAAAATAATTTTTTCCAATCGTTGAAAATTCCACCTTATGATGTTGGAAATTGACATGCGATCGCCACGAGCTTCATGATGTAAGATACTGAAATATGATCGCAACGAGCCAAAAATCATCCAATTCGGACATCATATGAAGGAGATATCAAAGAAACAAGATCAATGACCAAGCCCAAAAATGGGTGTAGTTGGCTAAGCCCACAAAGTGGGGCCGAAAAATCCTCAAGCCAACTGTACTGGGGATGTAAAATCCACCGAGCCAATAGCTTAACTCGGCAAGGACTTGCTGAGCCGGTTCGGTCCAACTACGTGGGGCTGAAAAATCCACAAGTTTGATGTCGCGGGGTGGAAATAACCAAGGACCATGGGAGTAAACTACAACCTGATACGCTGAATCAGGGCTACTAGATTACGTTGCTTCGTGACACACTGAAGAGAACCAGCTGGCCGGCCGGCAATCGCCACCGACTATGGCCGCCGGGGTAGGCCGCCTGACAAGCCACCGGCTATTGCTGCCAGCAATGGCTTCCGGCAAATCGCTACCGCAATCGTTATTCGGAGTAAAAGATCGTCGCCGCACTCGCTATTGTACTGCGCCGGAGAAGACGACCGGTGTTGGAGAGGGTGATCTGTTGATGACGTCATGCTGATGTCATCAACGGAATATTCTGACGGCGCTAGGTTTAGATGACGGCGTTACAACGGTAAAATAATATGCTTGGAATATGCTGACGGCGTCATAACTTGACGGAATATTCTTTCATTAGGATAGGATTGCCGACGTCTTGATGATGTGGCATCAAATGACCTGGTTATTGTTGTTGACGTGGCAGTCGATAACTGGACATTACTGCTGACGTGGTCTGTTGATGTGGCAGCCGCTAAATAGTGGATACCGATGACATGACATGCTGATGTGGCATGCTGACTGGGACAATGGGATGACGTGGCGATCTTTGGTGGGTCGGGTTTTGCTAACGAGCATACGTTGACTAGTGCAGAGTTGCTAACATGGCAAGCTTTTATGACCCATCTCGTGTTGACGCCGCACGCCACGTGGGGTTTTGGTGCGACGTGGCACGCCGGCCGATGTGGCACTTTGTTGGGATAATTTTTGACTTGGAGAGCGATGTGGTATGATGACGTGGCGCTCTGCTGATGTTGAAGTAGGTGATGAAGACCTTAACGGTGAACCGAATTGTTGACGTGGGTCAACCGAAATTTGATGTGGGTTAATTGCGCCTCTAAAGTGGGTGAAAAAACTGTCGAAGTGGGTGAACGTGATCTGCCGCCGGCGTTTACCGCCTTTTTTTTTATTTGAAACTTTACGCGACGCTTTCTCAGAAATGTCGTCTTTTCCTTCGGACTTTTTGTGACAAGTTTTCTTTAACTGTTGTCTATTCCTTTAACGGCTTCTTGCACGGTTGGTGTAACGTTTAAGCAACTGTCTTTTTCTCCTTGAACTTTCTGCAATAGTTTTGGTTATTTGAGAAGTCTTTGTGGTCATTCTCAGAAACTTTTGTGATACTTTTCTCGAAGTTTTCCCTAGGGTTTGCAAGCGCATAGATATGGCAACTAGACAAACTTGGACTTGAACATGTTGTGGATCGAACATCCTCGCCAACAGATTTTAGCGATCTTTGCGGTGAGTCAATTTTAGTAGCTTGGAAGTGGGACACAATGACCGAAATCAAAGCTGGACCCAATCATGTTGTGGATCGAATATCTTGAAAAAACTTCGATGATATTTTTACGCCATCTTTTATTGTGGACCGAACGTCTTGGGAGCGGTTTATCGGTCTTTGTAATAATGCAGTTTTTGTGGTTTCCGAAGGTAATAGTTTCTGCAAATCTCGAACCGCGAATCTAGATTGCAGAAGTTGCGATCGTCTCGACTGCAGTAACTGTGATTATATGGTCTACAGCAGCTGCGATCAGCTGGACTGCAGTAGTGATTTTTGACGCCATCCAAACTGCTTTCTCACGAATCTGATTTTGAAGCTTTCAGAACTACTTTTCTCAATGGGAAAACACGATCATTTTTCTCGTAATCCCCTTAGTCGGCGCCAATGTTTGTACAAAAATTACTTTTGGGCAAAAAAACAGAGATTGAGGTGTGTATTTAGGGTTGAGACGAATTAAAGAACAGATAAAAGAGACACAAGTTTTACGTGGTTCCGCATGGTTTGCCTACATCCACTGGTGAATCCCCTTGGGGAGTGGTGTTTTATTGATAATAGAATTACAGTCCATTTTTTTCTCCCTTTCTCCTTCCCCTTGTTCGAATTACATTCTCATTATTTATACAATTGAATACCTAATTACAATATAAACTTAAATGACATTAACCGCTTATTCATGCCTCCTCGTTTAATTCTCGCATGATACTTTGCTCATTCATGCCTCCATGTTTAATTCTCGCATAAATCGCTCATTCATGCCTCCATGTTAAATTCTGCATGAAACTGTCATTGCATACCTCCTGAATTAATTCGCATGAAACTGTCTTTGAATGCATCCTGCATGCTGGCAGACTGGATTGATGGTTGACAGCAAAGTGTAACATGTTGATTTGGATGGAGGTCTGGTGATAGGTGTAGAATACACCGTATTTAATATCTAGTATTTATGCTTTCTTTGCGAGTTTTTCTTGTAAATTATGTATCTTATGTTTACTTTTGAGTTTATTAGGTGCAATGGAGTCATTTGGAGCAAAAAGAAGTGGAAATTACTACAAAAGTGAAGTCACAAGTGAAGAGGGGCCAAAGACCAAGTGGAACTCGTTCAAATACAAGATTTCTACTTTTCATTGTGTAGAGGACGAGAAGATGAAGACAATGGCGAAAGAACGGAGTCATTCAGAGCTCGTATGAAGAAGTTATGGGCAAAAGAAGAACTTGGAAGACTAATATGGTAAACCGGTTATTTCATCGACTAATACTAATGGGAGCCCAAACATGTTAGGGGTAGCCAGATTTTGGTTAAAAGGGAAGTGCTATTGAGAGCCTAGTTTGAGGATAAGGGGGTAACTTGGTCGTATTTGCATTGCTAAAGACAAAGCTACGGTTCGTTAAGGGGCACTCACTCCTTTATAACTAAAAGCTAGGTCAAATGTTACACCCGTTTCATCTTGGTTCGTAAACTGTGAACCAAGAGCCGCAAAAGTTCAGGCCGGCAAGCTCAAGTCTGGTTGAGTGTTTTAAGGGAGGACCGATTCATCAAGGAAACAAACATTAGGTTTAGTTTGTATTGAGTAATGAATGGGAGAAATATGAGATGCAAGAGCCGTAAAAATGGGTTTTGAGGTTCGAATGGTTGTTCATGGTATAAAGATCTCGGCAAATGACCGAGATAAGCTCAAGTCCCGGAAGAAATGGTTGAATGGGTTTGTGTCACAATTGTGTAATCGCAGGAATGAGGTATAGAATGGCTTGGAGATCAACCTCGGTGTTGTATCTCCATCATTAGCAAAACGCGAGACAAGGCATTTGTGTAAATGCCTCGAACTACTAGATTAGTTAACACTTTTAAATGGCAAAATTTCCCCGTAATGATTAACACTTTTAATTAAAATGATTAGATTAGTTAAATTAGTTAGATTAGTTGGTTTATTTATATGATCGGGTTTGGAAATAATTGAGAGTAGGAAAGAGTATGAAGTAGTAGAGGAGGTTTTGGAAATAATTGGAAAGATTGTGATTTTTCCACGTAAATGATGGATTTTGGTTTTTTTTTTTTTCACTTTTACCGCACATTGTATTTAATGCAGGTCGACGATTGTCAATCATGCCGACCGTATGCCGGCGTGGTATATATTACCCAACGCTCCGACTTTTCATGAGAAGTATTCTTGTCGGCAAGGTCGAAAATATAAACCATGCCGACTAAAGGTTTTTTTTGCAACACAAAAGTCGTGTTTGGAAACATGTTTAGGCTTAAGCATTGTATTGGGCATGAGACCGCCGACTATAGCATGGTCGGGCATGTTTTATTTTTTCAACCAAGCCGGGATGTATCTTTTGCCGGCATGGTGTTATATAAATACCCCGCCGACAAGATTTTTGTATACGTAAAACGATTTTTGAAACATGCTTAAGTCAAGATTGTTCGGGTTCGTCGACCCTTGATGCGTGTCGTAACCACAACAAATTAATTAATACTTACTACCTAATTTAACAAGTAATATAGGTAGTCAAGGTCGATCCCACGAGGAGCACGAGATTCTAGTTGTCAAAATTGTCACGAAAGGGGGGTGTAAAAAAGCAAAAATAAAAATAAACAAAGCAATTGAAATCGAAAGTTGAAAGATGAAAGCAATAAGAGAGAGAAGATCAAGGAATCCTTTTTCGTTACGAAACAATGATTAAAGTTATGTTCTTTCTACTTGTTATTAGTCACAGATTATCACCAACCGTAGGTAAAGCGACTAGGTGCTAAACCCCTAAAATCCCTTTGTATCACCGGGACGGAAGTTCTCGATCACCGGATTCTAATCACCAAGCCACCTAGAATTAGCTCAACCTAGATGTAACTTGGCTCATGCATTAAGTTTTGTGAATTTCTTAGGTTGATATTAGTAGTTAGACTCTTAGCTCAAGGTCCACTTGCTAACGTTGTTTCTATACACAATTGCTCCACGGAATCCCTCCCGCAAGGTCTCGTGTTTGCTACTTATGTAAAAAGTCAAGAAACGATTACTTATCCCCTAACTTTCACTAGCTTTAGATCAAATTAACAAATCAATTTAGCATGCATTCTAAACAATCTATCAATCAATCATGAATGTCTTTAAGATCATTCCTATTAGTAAAACAAACGATAATTATGTGAAAAACTTCAAGATAGAATTTGAAAACAAAAACTTAAATCATATGTTAAGAACTAGAATTCATCCTCAATCAATAAATTAACTACTCATGTTAAAAGAGTTCACACAAAGAATAAGAAAAGAAAAGTGTTGTGTGTGTAGAGATGTGTGGAGATATCTCTAGAAGTTGTAGAAAACTTCTCTATTTATAGGCTTCAATATTCTCCAAATCTTCCAAGGAATAGAATCCTTTTTCTTTTGCAATTCAATTTCCAAATCCAAGCTTTTCTCAACTCTTCCACATTCTCTTTCCAAATTTGAGTCCAATTCTCCATCCAATTCCTAGCCCAAGTCTTCACACCCATGAGAGAAGTCCATAGAAAATTCGAATTTTTGCTCGCCGGAAATCGGGATTGTGGCCGAATCCGGCCTGAATAGTCGCCGTCGCCCGGAAATTTTCTCCGTCGGTGCTGAATATTCGACGGAATATTCCGTCGATCACCGCCGTTAGGACTAACGGTCAAAAGGGTCAACCGTCACCAACCGTTAGTCACCATCAACGTGGTCAAGCACCGAGTCGAACCGAAGTCGCATCCGAGTCCGCCTAATCAGGGCCGACTCGGCTAAGTTGCCATGGCATAAGCCTTTGCTCGCCGTAGTATGTGTTGCACCAGGATAGTGCTTCACGCCTCAGCCATCATGGCTGAGCCTTCTTACTTTTGGCAGCTTCAGTTTCATCTCACTCAGGCCACAATTCTCTCCCCGCAACATTGCATCTTAGCTCATTTCTTTACCTTCAATCCATCAGCACAAACAAATCCATCCCATTTCAGCTTCCATTTGCACAAACCACCCAGTCCATTGCAACAGCATCACCAATTCTGTACAAAACCATTTTCTAGCTCAATTTCACAATTCCCTGCCAGTTTAGTATTACCACCAACAACCTAAGGCCACCGGGTCTCCCCGGTCACCCATTGCATCCTTACACCGCAAAGATCAACAAAGCCGCACCACCTGCAAGCTCGTGCCATTTAATTGCTACGCTTCCCGCAACTCCAAAGAACTCCGAGCTACATGCCTCAAAGCACCACATCACTTCGCAGATTATCAAGACATCATCATCAACCAAACCACCAGCATTCTCTATTTCGCACCTTATACCGAACTCCGTAATCCATTCATCTCGCAAGACACACTTGACCCCATGAAACTCAACAAGACCGACAAGACTCGGAACTCAGCCATATCTAGACCAAAGATCACCACTTTGCCCAGTCATACTCCACCCGCACCTTCGCCAGCACTTGGGCTGCAAAACCACCCGACCTTCACAACCCACACCGTATCATTCACCGCAGATCGTGCTACCACCGCATCCACTTCCACAGTAATACCACCACAAACCCAGTCAATTTACGCTAAAGACTGAGCTTCCATTGCAGACCGCAATCACCATTCCAGAAAGAACAACTCCACCTTCGCCATTACTGACCTTCTTCCCTTAGCCTCGCTTGTGCCAGCCCGTAATTTCGCAAATTCACAATAGTTCAAGTGCTCTCACCTCATCTTCAGCTTCTTCCATCACTAATTCAATATAACATCAGCTCCATTACAATCAAATCATCTCCTCAATGAGTCAATACCCATCTCTCCAGCTTTCGAGTTCATGATTGGGGATTCAAATCGCAACCCCTAATTCCCCCGAGATACAACATAAAACCCGTTTCATCTCTTCGATTTAATTCACCCTCTTCGATTCAACAAAGACATTCATCTCAACATCTCGCTCTCGTCGAGCTTCCACCAAACCCTTACCTGCCGATTTCGACCTCATTTCGTTACTCCGAGTCAAATTGGAATCAAACCCACTTTCAAACTCTACCAATTTCTTCTCAATCTTCCATCCTAATGTAAAACCACCAACCCATTTTCTGTGAGAACCGATTTTGATTTCATTGCTCGATTTCTTCTCTTCTTTAGCAGCCCGGCCTCAATTTCACCTCGTTGGAGATTTACAGAACCCTCACTAATCGATCTAGATTTGATTTAAACATCATCTTCTCTCTATTCTCAACAGAAGATCGATCCTCGATTCCTTCAAACCTAGACCCAACTCTTCCTCGTCTTCTTGGTTGAACATCGACCATCATTTTCTCATCTCTCGCCTCAATGTGCAGCCGCTGTCTCCATAACAGTTCAGGTGAAATAATGATTGAGAGATGGTTCTCTCGATTTCAGGTTTTTGTTTTAATTACGGATCCAAGCTCGGGCTTGATCCGGCATGGTTATATGGGTTTAAAGGTGGATTCAGACACCCACCATAAGTACACCCAAAATGTGCTATTCTCACTCCCTTCTTTTTGGATAAGGGATACCTCTTTGACCTCCCCCTTAACCTTGGCTGGGCTCCATATAGTATTCTCCTTGGTGAAATGACAATTTTACTCCTTTTGCTCAAATTGAGTGATTTCTTCTTCTTTTCCTCCGTGTGACTCCATAGTAACTATAAAACTCAAAACAAGCGTAAAATACATAATTTACAAGAAAAATAGCAAAGAAAGCATAAACTACTAGATAGTAAATACGGTGTATTTTACACCTATCAAATTTCACGCTTAGACTTTGCTAGTCCTCGAGCAAATCAAACTAAAAACTCACAACTTCAAAGCGTTCAGCTGCCACAAGCATCCAAAAAGTTATGAGGACATAGAGTTTCTGCATGCTAGTAATAAGAAGTTAGAAATACTAAAGAACATATTCTCGTTCTTAATTGTTGAGGCGAAATAACCATCCCATAATGAGAGAATGCGTGTTTGAGAAACGATCAATAAGCATTTCGCCTCGACTCCTCGCCTCACCACCAAAAGAGATTTTATGATAATTGCACTCAAAAAGACGGCTTTTTTATGGTTCACACATGTGTGCAGGTAGGAATGAAGAAGAATTCTCGCGACACGTTGAAAGGTGGGAAGGACAACTTCCGAAATATTTTTAAAAACCCACATCTTTTAATATTTTGAAAACCATTTTTTCTCGACGATCTCTAAGAAAGGAAATCAACCATTTTTATCGAGGATGAGATTACTTACTCACCTTCATCCGATCGCCAATTATGATAACACCACTCTCACGGCATCCAATAGAAACGTCTTCCGCTCCTCGTCTTTATCTTGGTCTTGGTTTCAACTGTTGATGATAAACCCTTGAATTTCATAAATCCTTAACAATTTGTAACTCTTTTACCTTAAAATCCTTGTCGCTTGAAACTTCCTTATAGATTTTCCTTCCCCACGGCTTATTAACAAAACAAATATTTCTCTTGTTTTTCTTTTCTTTTTTTTTTTTTTTTTTTTTTTTTTTTATACAAGAGAAATTAAATACAAAATAAACCATAGCCGTGGAAGAAGTATTTTTTCCGCTTGATTCTTCACAACTTGTATCGTCTTGAAATCATAAACTTAAAAATTCTCACCTTTTAATTTTTTCTTCGCTTTTATGAATAAGTCTTCATACTTTGATATAAAATTACCTCATTATATTGTAAGTCTTCAACATATATGTAAAAATCCGCTCTTTGTATGTTGCTTTACTTGAGTTTGAAATTTGCTCTTTTTCTCGTTCCGTTGCTTGTAAACCTTAAACTTTTCCAACTTTCCTTGTAGATTTTGATGTCGCCTCCTTGTTGATGATGAATGTGTTTCTATGGATCCGTTGTTGTCGCGAGAGAGAATGGTATAACCGCAAATCGAACTACAAGAAGGAAGTTTTCATCCATGGATCACCCTCATGATTGAAAAAATTAGCACTCAAGAGATCAAAGAGTAGTGCTTCTATTGGTGGGAGGTTGGGTAGCTCACCATTCTACCCTAATTTACGTACGGTGACACACACTCAAAAGAAGCTCTTTAGAGATGGAAAATTTCTGGTCGTGTGCCTCTCATGATATGAATACGGGTAGTCTCCACTAATGATTGATCGCAACTCTAATAACGCATTTCTCCCTCGCACCAAATTCGCATCACGGTGATGATTAAATCCATTATTTAACACTCTAACAAACAAGAAATCCGAATGTAGTTCTCTAACATTTCAAGTTCAATTATGTCGGTCAAAATTCTATGTAAACATACCTCGAATTATGCTTGTGACTCTAAAATCTTTAAAAGTTGGAATTTTTATGTAAAACTTTTTTTTTTTTTTTTTTTAAAAAAATTTCATTTTTTTTTTGTAATTTTTGTTTTTAAAAACATGCTTAACCACTCCCCCACACTTAAACCTTACATTGTCCTCAATGTAATTGAATCCTCCTAGTAAAGTCAAGGTGGGAAATTTTAAAAATGATAAGAAACAAGAAAAAAAATAACAAAAAGCAAAAGGATAAGAAATACAAAACCGATTGGTTGCCTCCATTAAGCGCTTGTTTTAAAGTCGACTGTCCGACTTAGCTTCGTTAAGATTCATTAGCCCTGATCAATCTTTTCACGGAAAACATGATTTCACATCACTAGGGTATCGCGATGTCTCAAAGATATTGAAGTGGATGAGTGTACCATCAAACTCAATAGTCAAGGTGCCATTTTGGACATCAATCTTTGTTCTGCCGGTTTAAAAAATGGTCTACCCAAAAGCAAAGGTGTAGACTTGGAAGAATTCTCATCATTCATGTCTAAGACATGTAAACCACCAAATACAAGCTTATTAACCCGCACTAAAAACATTCTCAATAATCCCTTTCGGGTAAACATTAGATCGGTTAGCAAGTTCAAGAACTACCCCGGTCTCTTTAAGAGGACCGAGATTCAAAGAATCATAAATCGAGGAAGGCATAACATTAACGACGCTCCCAAATCTAGCAAAAGCTCGAGTAAAACCTCGTTTACCAATTGTGCAAGGTATATTGAAACTACCGGGTCCTTTAATTTTGGTGGGAGTTTCTTGAGAATAAACGCCAAGCATTTTTTCCCCACACTCATGACTTCATTCCCTTAACCTTTTCTTTTCATGCACAACTCCTTTAAGAACTTTGCACAACGAGGAATTTGACGAAGAGCTTCTATGAGTGGAATATTGACTTGTACTTTCTTAAAGATCTCCCAAATATCCATGTGTTCCAAGTCTCTCTTTGATTTAGCAAACCGGCTAGGGAACGGGGGTGGAGTTGTGAAAGTAGGAACCGTCTTCCTGTTGGTTGGTAGGAGATGTTTTCCCTTGGTGCGGTTTCAATTTCTTTCTCATCATACACCTTATCTTGTTGATTTGGTTGCTCCACTTGTTTCCCCACTCTCAAAGTAATTGCATTAACGCTCTTGGATTAACAATTGCTTGTGAAGGAAGTTTTTGTGGGACGCTTGCGCTTTCAATAAGTTCACATCACGTTAATTGCCCCACTTGAATTTGTAACTCCTTGATTGCCGAATCGGTCCTTTGTTGGTGTTGTTGGCTTTGTTGGAACATAGAAGTAAGACCTTGCATACCTTGCATTAACACATTGAGCTTGTCATCATTCAAAGAATCACGCTCCTTGACTTGTTGTGGTTGAAATTGTTGTTGAGGCTGGAAACGTGATTGTTGAAAACCACCTTGTTGCTCATACGGATTGAAACCGCCGCTTGCTTGTTTGCATAACTAAAGTTGGGATGATCCTTCCACCCGGGATTGTAAGTATTCGAGTATGAATCGTACCTTGGCCTTTGATTCGGATATAAAGCATTCACTTGTTCGGTCTCATTATCCTAATAATTACCGCCATGCAATCCTTTGCATCATTATCTCCATGTTACTCATCCCTTTGATCAAGATGTGATGACGAATCACTAACTTCATGCACTCGCCTAACCATTGGTTCATCCTTGTGTAGAATTGTCATGAAGTTTGCCGCCACTTTCAATCAACTCGGTAGCTTGGGCCACCGTCTTATTCATTAACGCACCACCACCCACAAGGCCAAGAAGAGACCTATCACTTGGGTGGAGAGCTTCATAGAAGTATTGGAGTATCATAACATCACTAAATTGATGGTGTGGACAGCTTGCCACCAACCTCTTGTATCGCTCCCAACATTCATACAATGATTCTCCCACTTGTTGTTTCAATCCACAAATCTCCTGCGAATTTGAGTAGCTTTGGATGCGGGAAAATATCTCTCGAGGAAAAGTTTCTTCATACCATTCCATGTTGTGATACTTCCGGAAGGCAAATAATATAACCATTCCTTAGCATTGCCCGCCAAAGAAAACGGGAAATTGCTTTCAACATTGCTCCATCCGCATTAGTCTCCTGGTGGAAGCATAGCCATAACTATGGTGTAGAAGTCCATAAGATGTTTGTTTGGGTCCTCATTCACCATGCCATGGAACTTTGGTAACTCTCTAATCAACCCCGGTTTGATTTCGAAGGTTGAATTAGTTTGGATACACCATTGTTGTGTATCAAGCTTGTGAGAAGCTAGGTCCTTTTGTACAATGATCAGCCATTGTGTCTTCTCTTTGTCAAGAATCACTTGATGAAGAAGGAGAAAGTGGAGTGTTAATCGCACGAATGAAATCCTTAGTTGAGTGCCGGATCGAAGACGTATTGACCTCGGCTTACCCCTTTAAGATTCACCAAAGGTATACACCGAAACAAGATTCTCACAAACTAAGTTAGATACGGTAAAGAATCTAACAAAGCAAGAATAAAGCAAAAAGAAAAATAAAAACAACTAAAAATCGCCCGTTGTTCCCAAGAATAGCCGGCTAAAATTTGATGCGTGTCGTAACCACAACAAATTAATTAATACTTTACTACCTAATTTAATAAGTAATATAGGGTAGTCAAGGTCGATCCCACGAGGAGCACGAGATTCTAGTTGTCAAAATTGTCACGAAAGGGGGGTGTAAAAAGCATAATAAAATAAACAAAGCAATTGAAATCGAAAGTTGAAAGATGAAAGCAATAAGAGAGAGAAGATCAAGGAACTTCTTCGTTACGAAACAATGATTAAAGTTATGTTCTTTTCTACTTGTTATTAGTCACAGATTATCACCAACCGTAGGTAAAGCAAACCTAGCTCAAAGCAGTTAAACCCCTAAATCCCTTTGTATCACCGGACACGGAAGTTCTCGACACACGGATTCTAATCACCAAGCCACCTAGAATTAGCTCAACCTAGATGTAACTTGCTCATGCATTAAGTTTTGTGAATTTTTAGGTTGATATTAGTAGTTAGACTCTTAGCTCAAGGTCCACTTGCTAACGTTGTTTCTACACACAATTGCTCCACGGAATCCCTCCCGCAAGGTCTCGTGTTTGCTACTTATGTAAAAAGTCAAGAAACGATTACTTATCCCCCTAACTTTCACTAGCTTTAGATCAAATTAACAAATCAATTTAGCATGCATTCTAAACAATCTATCAATCAATCATGAATGTCTTTAAGATCATTCCTATTAGTAAAAAAACGATAATTATGTGAAAAACTTCAAGATAGAATTTTGAAAACAAAAACTTAAATCATATGTTAAGAACTAGGAATTCATCCTCAATCAATAAATTAACTACTCATGTTAAAAGAGTTCACACAAAGAATAAGAAAAGAAAAGTGTTGTGTGTGTAGAGATGTGTGGAGATATCTCTAGAAGTTGTAGAAAACTTTCTATTTATAGGCTTCAATATTCTCCAAATCTTCCAAGGAATAGAACTTTTTCTTTTGTAATTCAATTTCCAAATCCAAGCTTTTCTCAACTCTTCCACCTTCTTTCCAAATTTGAGTCCAATTCTCCATCCAATTCCTAGCCCAAGTCTTCACACCCATGAGAGAAGTCCATAGAAAATTCTGAATTTTTGCTCGCCTAAAATCGGACGTGGGTTTAATCGTCGCCGGCCGCCCGGAAATTTTTCTCCGTCGCTGGAATATTCGACGGAATATTCCGTCGATGGGCCTCGCCAAGTTAGGACTAACAGGCCAAAAGGGTCAACCGTCGCCAATCGTTAGTCGGGCCGGTCAACAACGGGGTCAGCACCGAGTCGTAACCGAGTCAAGATTCGAGTCCACTTAACTGGCCGACTTTGCTTGTTATGGCATAAGCTCTTTGCCATGGCAGGATAGCAGTTTCACGCCTTTGCTCGGCTTGTTTCATCTCACTCAAAATCCCCGCAACATTGCATCTTAGCCATTTCTTTACCTTCAATCCATCAGCACAAACAAATCCATCCCATTTCAGCTTCCATTTGCACAAACCACCCAGTCCATTGCAACAGCATCACCAATTCTGTACAAAACCATTTTCTAGCTCAATTTCTCGCACCGCTAGCCTTAGTATTACCACCAACAACCTAAGGCCACCCGCCTCCCGGCCCATTGCATCCTTACACCGCAAGATCAACAAAGCCGCACCAGCCGCAAGCTCGTGCCATTTAATTGCTACAGCTCCCGCAACTCAAAGAACTCCGAGCTACATGCCTCAAAGCACCACATCATGCCATAGCTATCGCACATCATCATCAACCAAACCACCAAAGATTCTCGCCCCGCACCTTATACCGAACCCGGTAATCCATTCATCTCGCACATACTTGACCCCATGAAACTCAACAAAGACCGACAAGACTCTTAACTCGTGCCATATCTAGACCAAGATCACCACCGCGCAGTCATACTCCACCCGCACCTTCGCCACTGGGCCGTAAAACCACCCGACCTTCACAAACCCGACACTGTATCAGCCTCACAGATTACCACCTGCATCCACTTCCACAGCAATACCACCACAAATCCAGTCAATTTACAGCAGCACTCGGCTTCCATTGCGACCGTAAATCACCATTCCAGCAACAACTCCACCGCCACACACCTTTCTTCCCTAGCCTCAAGCTTGTGCCAGTGCCCGTAATTTCAGTACCAATTCACAATAGCTAAGTGCTCAAACCTCATCTTCAGCTTCTTCCATCACTAATTCAATATAACATCGCCCTCCAACACAATCAAACTCATCTCCTCAACAGAGTCAATACCCATCTCTCCAGCTTGTTCTTCGATTGGGGATTCAAATCGCAACCCCGAATTCCCCGAGATACAATATCAAAAACCCGTTTCATCTCTTCGATTTAATTCACCCTCTTCGATTCAACAAGACATTCATCTCCAACATCTCGCCTCACGAGCTTCCACCAAACCCTTACCTGCCGACACCTCATTCTCGCTGCTACTCGGAGTCAAATTGGAATCAAACCCACTTTCAAACTCTACCAATTTCTTCTCAATCTTCCATCCTAACAAACCACCAACCCATTTCTCTGTGAGAAACCGATTTCGCCATTGCTCGATTTCTTCTCTTCTTTAGCAAACCTGCCTCAATTTCACATGTTGAGATTTACAGAACCCCTCACTAATCGATCTAGATTTCGATGAACATCATCTTCTCGGCCTCAACTAAGAAAGATCGATCCTCGATTCCTTCAAACTCGGCAGCAACTCTTCCCTCGTCTTCTTGGTTGAACATCGACCATCATTTTCTCATCTCTCACTTTCAATGCAGCCATTGCCTCCATAAAAAAGTTCAGGTGAAATAATGATTGAGAGATGGTTCTCTCGATTTCAGTGGTTTTGTTTTAATTACACTGATCCGGCCTGGTTTGGATCCATGGTTATATGGGTTTGTGGTGTGGGTGATTTACACCCACCATAAGTACACCCAAATGTGCTATTCTCACTCCCTTCTTTGGATAAGGACACCTCTTTGACCTCCCCTTAACCTTGGTGGGCTCCACATAGTATTCCTCCTTGGTGAAATGACAATTTTACCCTTTTGCTCAAATTGAGTGATTTCTTCTTCTTTTCCTCCGTGTGACTCCATAGCAGCTATAAAACTCAAACAAGCGTAAAATACATAATTTACAAGAAAAATAGCAAAGAAAGCATAAACTACTAGATAAGTAATATTTGTATTTTACACCTATCAA